>CALSBZ010000012.1:2905387-2947778 GCA_943591055.1 Gobionotothen gibberifrons | reverse complement strand
CCCCCCCCCCCCCCCCCTCTGGTCGCTACAATGAGGAAAATAAATTACGGGCCAAAAGTTGTATTTACAAGTATTAAAAGTAAGCAGAGACCTGTCTGTCCGCTGCATCTACGCACACACTGTACCACACACACCTACAGCTCCTAAAGCATAGGCTACAGCCGTTGTGTATTTTATTATGTGAAGCACTAAATGGTTTTAGAAAAATATCGACTCTTTGCTTGTAGATATCTACTAAAAACTACAGCAAATAAAGAGAGTAGGGCTGTTACACTGAGTGATATATATTTTACACACTGCTCTGCTTTCTGCACGAACCTCACAGCTGTTCTCACTGTAAACATCGCGACACGATGAAAGCAGGTAATCAAATAATATCAAGGGGATGCATTCAGAGCTGTGATTGGCTGAGATAAGTCCGGCCGTGCGTCACGACTCTCTGAAACATCTCTGTTGCCGGAAATGCATCCACGAAGGAGCCGTGGAGGACTGTGGAGGATCCATCAGTGTATCCTCGGTTATAGCTCCTCCAGAGAGCCTCCTCGACGCTCGATCCTCGGTGCTCGAAGTGCATTTAGAGAAATTAGATGTCCTTCAACATGGCGCTGAAATTCATTTCCGGGTCACTATCGGAGGACCGAGGAGTCGAGGAGGGGGATTTGATGAAATGAGAAAGGCCCCAGGTATTTGGACCTGATCTGAGCAGAGGGCAGTGGAATCCACTCCAGGTATTTGGAACTGATCTGAGCAGAGGGCGGTGGAATCCACTCCAGGTATTTGGGCCAGCTCTGAGCAGAGGGCAGTGGGATCCACTCCAGGAATTTGGACCAGCTCTGAGCAGAGGGCAATGGAATCCACTCCTGGTTTTCGGTACAGCTGGGATTGTAACGGACCAGTGGTGGGTGTATAATATGGAGTATTAACTGTGTTCAGATGACATGACAGTTGTGGGACATAGCGGTTAGTCGACCAGATAGATGTTATGGATGATTGTCCGGACTGGGAGTAAACAAATCTGCGTTTGGAACCTCTATGGACATACCTCGGTCTGCGTAGAAGCCCGAGGCAATTGATGACAGACAAGCTTAGAGGAAGCGCAGAAAAGTTATTGAGATTACAAAGTTGGGAGACAGAGTATCGTAACATCGTAGTGCCGCGGTAGGATGCTAGCGTTAGCACAGCGCTGGCTATGGTTGTAGACCAGCGGCGCTGAAAGTGGAGCTGTTGGCAGCCGTCAGACAGGATGAGAGGTCAGTTGCGGCTTGCGGGCTGTCCTTTACAGCAGATGGGGGGACCGGCAGGAGCGGGAGGTTTAAAGAACCAGAGTCAGGGCCCACGGGGAGGGGCAGGACGAAGAATGGGGCTGGTTATTTGATGGATGGAGCAGCGTTAGCAGGTGGGCTACAATGGCAGGTGTAGCAGGGTAGAAAACCAAAGCGTCCGTCAAAAGTGGCAATTGGGTGTAACAAATATGTCCAGATCAGAACACGAAAGCCACAGAATAGTTAGAAAACTATAGCAGTAGAAAGTGGTCAGAAAATATTACATTAAAACAAAGAAAGACGAGATTTTCAGACAGAGAAGCGGCGAACAGTCAGCGCCAGCGTCCTCTCACGCCGACATGTTGTAACTTAATGTATTGACATGGTGGACAGCTTATATAAAAAGGCTTCACATGTATTTAGTATTGCATGAACATTTTAATTGGGGGGTGGACTTCACCTCCTCTAGGGGGGTCTGGGGGTATACCCCCCCGGGAAGATTTTGTTTTTACATTTTAAAGTAAAATGCTTCAATCTGGTGCACTTTGAGCGCTCAATTTCAAGAGACTGATCTAGGGGATACAACTCTAAACACCCATGTGAAAAAGATCGTTTACATTTTATTAATCAAATAAGTATGTGAACATAACCAATAACCTACCATAGCCAATAACAAATACATGTAACTTATTTAATTTTTGTTGTTCATTCATATCTTATTTTACCTAGTTAACATTTATTTATTTATTTATTGATGCATATTTTTAAATCTCTCCAGTTTCTATAGGACAGTAACCAATATGTTTGGTTACTGTCCTATAGTATACACTGGAATGATTTCAAACCTGTTTTTATTAACCTAATAATTATAAAGGAGTGCCTTGGAAATATTTGTTTACATAAATTGTGATCAAAACGTTTGAGACCCACTGAGATAACTTAGACTAAAGTGAACTATCTAATCACTCAGAGTCCTTTACCTCCTTACCACATTATTGTAGAAACATCTTATTATATCCGTTAGCGCCGGTACCGGTGCACCTCTCTCTCTCTCTCTCTCTCTCTCTCTCTCTCTCTCTCTCTCTCTCTCTCTCTCTCTCTCTCTCTCTCTCTCTCTCTCTCTCTCTCTCTCTCTCTCTCTCCCTCCCTCTCTGGGCAAATGGAAAATGTAACCGGGGTGAAAAGGGTGTCATCTTTACTTAATTATGAATGTTGTTACATCAAGGCTGAACATTCTTTTTTTTGGTATTATATTTGTATTATATTTGCATTTAATCTTGTGGAAGTGCAGATCCCCTGTCCTCCACCAGGGGGTGCTGCAGCACCCTCAGCACCCCTACTTCCCACGGCCCTGCTCAGAGGTGGAGTTTTTTTGGCTAAACCTCTCTAAAAAGGTCATATGTCACTTGTTTTGCATCAATCTTGATACAGGGTACTTATTAGTATATGTTGTACTTTGGATTCCTAAAGCTTTTAGTCTACCTTACCATCATCCAAGGGTAGTTTTCACTATAAGAAAAAAGAATGTTTGGACGGACACTATCATTTACATGTTCAATCTGAATTTTCTTTAAAATAAAAAACATCTGTTCTGACTCTTCTACATCCAACTCACAGGTTTATCATTACTTTGAGGAAAAAGATTATTAATGTAACCCTTGGGAAGATACGGTCATTTGTTCTGGGAATGTCAATTTCGAGCCTGAGACCTGAAAAACAGGCTCAGGGCTACACAGGTTAAACCAATCAATGTCAAAAAGCCGCACCTTTCCATGTTGGACAAAAACATTTGAGCCTGCAGAGGGAGACAGTGTCCAAGTGAGTTGTTTTTTATC
This sequence comes from Gobionotothen gibberifrons, assembly GCA_943591055.1. Taxonomy (NCBI): domain Eukaryota; kingdom Metazoa; phylum Chordata; class Actinopteri; order Perciformes; family Nototheniidae; genus Gobionotothen; species Gobionotothen gibberifrons. Next base: position 2,944,681 of record CALSBZ010000012.1, on the reverse strand, counting down.
AGCTTTTCTCTTTTATTTATGTTTTCTAACTATCTACAGTATATAAATCATAATTATTTTTACATTTTTGCAGCGGACATGCATTTCATATGATAACATACAGTTCATCAAACCATCTGGAGCCTCCACTAGGAGTAGAACAGTAGCAGCACAAAAGCATGAATCACACATGAATGAATGACATAGTGATCCATCTTTGTCACTTTAAAAGTCTTACCATAGCGTAAGACCTTCAAAACCTAGAGTTATTTTCGTCTGATCTGATGGATTTATATTTATTAGGGAATAAACAGTGTCTAAGAAATGAGAAAACATGAGTGTTTAGTGTGACTCTGTTCCAGGACCTGGCGGCGGCTCTGTCTGGAGAGCTGGAGGTCCTCCTGTTGGAGCTGCTGATGCCTCCTCTGCAGTACGAGGCATATCACCTGCAGCAGGCCATGGTGGTGAGTGGCTTGTTTTTGTGTGTGTTTACATATTTGTCCTGCCTTTCATATCCCAGGGTTTAAGAATATTAAAGTTATCTGGTGTGTGTGCAGGGTATAGGAACATATGAGGAAACACTACTGGAGATCCTGTGTACACATTCTGGGATGGAGCTCCAAGAAATCAGTGCTGCATACAAAGAAAGTGAGTCACAAATCTTTCGTAGACTTTCCCCTAAATACATTGTCTGATTATCCTGGACATTTTAACCTTTAACCCTATTCAATTATGTCTTATGTCCCGATACTTGTGACATTGTTTGTTTTTCTCCCTTTTTAGTTTATAAGAAGGACCTGGATAAGGAGCTGAAATGAGAAACCAGTGGAAACTTTTACAAGCTTCTCGTGGCTTTGTTGAATGTAATCCTAATTTATTTTAGGCTGCTCTTTTCTAAAGCTAAAAATACACCAGAGAATGCTTTGGATATTGTAACTATGCAAGGAATACAACTTGAAGTGGTTGCATGTTACAAATACTTGGGTATCTGGCTTGATGACTGTCTCCCTTTTAAATTTCATGTAAATAATCTGCTTAAAAAGCTGAGGGTTAGGCTAGGTTTCTTTTACAGAAACAAGTCCTGTTTCTCGCTTGAAGCCAGAAAAAGGCTAGTCACTGTGACCTTTTTACCTGTGCTGGACTATGGTGATTTGTTATATATGAATGCACCTGCCAATTACCTGAGCAAGTTAGATGCTGCGTATCACAGTGCACTGAGATTTTTGACAAATGTACTTACGCATCACTGTACACTGTATACCAAGGCGGTTTTGTCATCACTTACTGTACGGAGGCTCAGTCACTGGTACATTTTCATTTACAAAGCCATGTTGGATAAACTACCATCTTATATCTGCTCCCTGATCTCTCGGCGAATTGAAAGTAGTTATTGCCTGAGATCTCATGATGTGGTTTTATTAAATGTGCCAAGTGCTAGGACTGTTTTAGGGAAGAAAGCTTTTAGATGTGCAGCTCCACTAACTTGGAACAGTCTGCAAAAAGAATGGAAAATGACCAATCTGGTACCACTACATGTTTTTAAAGCTCGGTTGGATGCTACACAATCAGATGCTGTTGGTACCTGTACATGTGGATAGATATGTAAATTGTAATCCCCTGTACATTTTGCTGTATGATGTCCTTTTGTTGTTCTGTTGTTTATGTTTTTATGTCTTCATGTGGAACCTACTGCTGCAGGTCTCCCTTGAAAAAGAGATAATTGATCTCAATGGCATTTCACCTGGATAAATAAAGGTTTTGAATTGAATTGAATTGAATTTTCTTTTACCATCAATTTGACATTCATAAATAAGTAAATAGACCTTTATTGGGATAGGTTTCATTGTTTGAACTGGGGTTGTTTCTGATACCTATGCATAGTCAGTCAGTTACCTACAGTAGATGGTGTCTGCACACCCTTAGGTTGGAAAAACAGATAGGAGTTGTTGCAAGGAAGCTAAGCAACGTACTGCTGTGGAAGGGGACCTGCAGTAAAACACCTCAAAAAAAGGCCCATCCAAAAAATCCATATGAGGTTCAGTTTACTTTGTTTAAAATATTTTAACAGTTTTACCCAGCCGTCAGACAGGGACCAGAAGCCATTCTATTAGTCCATACTAAAGCCTCCAAACATTCAGTGGAGATTGCACTATTTGACTGTGAAGGTTTAATGCCTCCTTTTTTCTTAAATGTTATGGGTTCTGGTGATCTAGCGAAATCACCAGGGGGTGTGTCAACCATCTTCTACTGTAGGTTATACGCAGACAATGGATAAATATCTCATACAACCGTACGACCTACATTCAAACAATCCCAGCTGACCCTTGGATAATATTGTGGTGGGCGTTAATCCCCCACCTTTTATATAATTGAAACTATGTATCTTGGGTATGACATATTAGTGGTGCACCGTTACAGAGAAAATATGTCTGTGAGATCTGTGATAGGTAATCATTTAATTAAGATTGCCCTTAAAAAGCAGTTAAAAATGTGATCTGACTTCTCTCCCAACAGAAAGACGAGGTTCCTGGAGGGGTTTCGAAGAGATATTGGGGTAATATTCCCCATGATATTTTTATACACAAATATTGTAGTCTAGGTTTAATATGATATGATAGTAAGGCTAGTAGCAATATTTACTATACCCTTACTAAACCTGTGTTAACCCTTAGGTGCATAAGTGGGTATTTTTTGACCCGGTGATGTGGTTTTCTTGAAGTATCTTTGTAATTTCATTTTTTTATCATTTCATATTCCAGCTATTCCTCAAAAAACATGTTTTGGATATCACGCCATTCAAAATTTTTTAATTTAAATTTTAAGAAATTGTAGTTTTTGTATTTCTACCCCAAGCTTCAATAAGTGGGTCAAAAATTACCCGCATGCATTTTTTATGGAATCCTATGGGAACCTTTGATTCTTATCACCTGTTGCTGTCAGGAATACATTCACTGTAGACCACACAGACTACATCACAAGTGACACCTCTCAGGAATATTATTTTACAACAGCAATATCTGATACCTGTCAGTATAATAATAATAATAATAATAATAATAATAATAATAATAATAATATAAATCGCTTTACAATATAAGGGAAGGTTAGGGTGGGGGGTATAGGACTATCAGACCTGATCAACCAGCATGAATTGATGGGGGGTGGGCTATGAGTAGACAAGAGAGAGAGATGAGTTTTGAAAAGGGACTGGAATACTGTGAGGGTCTCAGAATAGCGGCGATCTTTGCATCAATATGTTCAAAACGTATTTTTCAAAATGTAAAAAAAATTCTAAAATTATAAATTGTGAAAAATTAAATATAAAATATTTCTAGTGTGAACCAAAATATAATACTAAATATTATACAAGTTATTTTTCTTAACCAAAATGACAAAAATGGCATAAAAACACATTATTCTAATACAGGTCCTTTTTGACCCACTTATGGAAGAGTGTGGGTCCAGTCACTCGTGCATCTAAGGGTTAAGGTCGGAGTGTTCTTTCAAATTAAGATCTCAGTTCTCTAAAATAAGTTATCCAGACCATCACTCATTTGATCAGGACTCAATGAAAATACCACTCAACTACTGTGGTAAAGAATACATTTCCTAGTACTCTGACTCAGTATCACACCTGCTGTTTGCTTCCTGTGAAAATGTGGTTCCTAAACTGGAATAGTACATGTGGCCATTGCATGGATAGTAGTAGTTGTAACATGTTACATCACAAGTCTGTTATGTCACCCAATTTCTGATTGTGTTTTATTCTTCCAGGCTCTCTCTGCCACACTGAATGTGAAAAAAGCTGAGGCAGGACCGTGGATTGACATACTGACCTCTCGAGACTCGGACCATCTGAACAAAGGTGAGGCTGTAACATATGTATCTAACCTTTGCGTCTTTCTTGTACATTTGTTTCTGTACATTAGAGTCCATTCCCCTGACCTTGTATGTGGTTTATCTGTATCTCACAGTGCTGATGGGACTGGAGCTGGACATCGGGCACATGGTGGATCAGGCTCTGGAGAAAAGGTTTTCGGGAGACATTCGGCTGGGTTTGAAAGTTTTAGGTAAATATAGTTTAAGATTTTCTGGGTATTAGGTGCTGACTAGCTGTCCATCTTGATCGCTCACATTAAAAAAAAATCTGTGTTATTACAGTGGAGTGCATTCAAAGCCCTGAGGGCTACCTCGCTAAGAGACTAACTGCCACCAAGCTAAAATGCCCTCATAATGAATTGTCTCTTTTGTGAGTGACTGATCATTGCCTATATTATTGCACATACTAATCATTCTCTGTCATTTCTGTATATAATATTAATCGGGTTTATGATATCCTTTTTACTTATACAGACATTTATATACTCATAAAAACAAATTAACTAGAATGGTAATGTTGTCTTGTATGCAATATATTATAGTGGTTTGTTTGTTCTCAACTGGTTTTTGAGTTTTGATTTCTGAAAAGTACTTCCTGTATGGATTGCGCTGTACAGATAAAAGTTATTTTTGCCCTGCCTAGACCACGGTCAATAATACAAAGATCAAGTTAAACGGTCACTCCCATTGAAAGTAGACCTATTATTCACTTTTATACATTTAAAAAGATCATCTCACATCTAAGATTTTGAAACGCAAAAAGGTTCACACAGAAAACATTTCCATTTTGCAGACACCCATATTGCAGGGGATAATGGTGTCTCACTCTGAGGAGGATCTGCTGTGTATCAGAACAGCCTACCTCAAATTAACAGGCAGGTCCCTCTACACCGCTCTACAGGTGGGTCCCACTCATTACACTGTATTACACATAACATAAGACCTGAATACTAGACATGATAATGTTTTTTCAAATTATGCATTAAATCAGAACAGTGACATTTTGAAAAGTAGTTTATGTTTGTATTATTAAATGAAAGGAATATTAATTTCATACATGTGAAGGTCTTTCTCCAACAAAAACAGTTAAAAGGAGATCATCTACAGGCTCTGCTGGCCATCTGTCGATCTGAAGATTAAACATAAACTACAGCATTTTTTTAATTTCAATTGCATAGTTGAATCAGTACATGGCAATGTAAAAATACACTTGATAATTTATTGCATCTTTACAATTTAGTTGAATCTCATTTAATTGCATGATTTGCGTATGCTTTTTAAATGGTGTATAAATGCAAATTAATGTATTATTTTCATGTTTGGTTATTTGCGTTTATTACTTTGTACTCTATATCTGCCACAATACCTCTTTTCATCCCAATGTTTTATCTACATAAAAGATTGTTCAAAAAGTTACAATGGCACACATTTTTTCTCTTTCTCGTTAATGTTATACAATTAGAATCAATGTTTGGTACAGTATATGTATACATGTGTGTATACAGACCCTATAAGGAATGTACTGTACTTACTCTGTGTAATATGATTGTCATGCAGCCATCACACCAAACATTTTAATATGGAGCTCTTAATCATACACGAAACACAAATGTACAAGTAACATCATTCATCCCATAATTTTCTCAGTTAATAGTTATTCCTGATGCCAGATATACTTTAGATCCATTATATGACATGTTAAATGTTAGCCTGCTGATCACAAATACCTTAAGTTAATTAATAAACATGGTAACGGAATTAAAGAACAATCTGAAAATGTTATGCTGTGCTGTGAATAGATTTAACTTTGTCATTCAGTCCCTACATGTATCTGCATTCATTCCAACGTACCTATTTACACTTAGAAACATTAACACCTCAAGGAACTCTCTTCCTCTTTTCATCCCTTAGGTGAGATTTGCTGCTCAGGGGCAGAGCGTGTAGAACAACAATGGCACAACAGAAAACAGCACAGAGGCTTCGACTCCTGAGCCTCCACTGGTGGTAATTTGGGTCGTCGAAGTCTTTGTTGGCGTTGTTGTGGTGTTTGGAGAGGAGCTTGGTCTTATGGTGGTAGGGTTGATTGTAGCATTCACAGAAATGGTTGGGGCAACAGTAACAGTAACATTAGAAGTGTTCGAGGAGATGGTTGTATCCGTTGGCATAGGGGTGGTCCCACCACTAGTCGTAGAACTTGGGGGAACAGTTGTAGTCGTAGACAGGGAAACAGTTGTAGAAACAGTTGTGGAGTTGGTTGTAGTTGTTGGCGTAGGGGTGGCCGTGGTGCGACCAGTAGTCGTAGAACTTGGGGTAACAGTTGTAGTCGTAGACTGGGCAACAGTTGTAGAAGTGGTTGAGGAGTTAGTTGTAGTTGTTGGCGTAGGGGTGGTCGTGGTCCGACCAGTAGTCGTAGAACTTGGGGGAACGGTTTTAGTCGTAGGCTGGGCAATAGTTGTAGAAGTGGTTGAGGAGTTGGTTGTAGTTGTTGGCGTAGGGGTCGTCCCACCACTAGTCGTAGAACTTGGGGGAACAGTTGTAGTCGTAGACTGGGCAACAGTTGTAAAAGCAGTTGTGGAGTTGGTTGTAGTTGTTGGCGTAGGGGTGGTTGTGGTCCGACCAGCAGTCGTAGAACTTGGGGGAACAGTTGTAGTCGTAGACTGGGCAACAGTTGTAGTAGCAGTTGGGGAATTCGTTGCATTTGTTGGCTCAGTTTGTGCCTGGTTTGAAATAAATGGAGAAAATAATCAAATCAGTTGCTTGTATACAGCAATACGACTTTCCATAGTTTCAATACATCAATGAGTTATCCAGTTCATTCCATTAGAGACTACTTGCTTTTATACTTTTTCTAAACGTGTTTTTTGTCCTGTTATTAAAGTTAGATGCTAAGACATTAGCTCTCGTTTCATGTTGCAGAGATATTTGTTTTTCTCACTTGTAATTTATTCCAACACCACTCAAAACATAAACAAAAAGAAAACAACTTAAAGACATTTTTTCTGGAACTCCTTCTTATTAAAAATGTTCCTTACAATAAATATTATATAACAGCTTAAAACACATTACAAAAATCATTTGATGGCTGTTCAAGATCTATTAGATGATATAATGATTATGTATGTATTATTTGTTGGTTAAATATTTATATTCATAATGCATTTTCAAAAACAATATACATACTTTGACATACTTTCTTGAGAAGCAAATAAAAGTGTGTTACCTTTACCAATGTCAGCAGAGCCATAATGCAAAATAACTTCATGGTGTTGAGTGGAGAGGAGGCAAAGATGTACCAGAAATGTTGCTGAAAGTGTCCTGATGCAAGGAAAGCAGGTGGATGGTTTTATAGTGCAGTGAAGTTCCCCACTGTAACCTGGTCTACTTCTGCAGAGATGATCCTTTATACAATAGCATCACGGTTCAGGAGGGGTAGGTGTGAATTTATGATGACGCACAATAAGAACTTGGCTGGGGATGTGTGTGTGTGTGTGAGTATTTGGATTATTGGCTGCACATCCCTTTAGGCAAACCCCTCAATGACTTCCAGGAACGCACTGCATACTTACTGTGCATTTTTGAGCACCCGGGAAACTTAAGAAGACATTTTATATTGGATATGCTAGTTTTGTACTGGGATGAAAAATATTCTACCGACTTCCTCAATGTGACTAAACATCTGGTTTAATTTTTAACTACAGACAAGTGTCTAAAAAGGTTATATACTTCCCTATGTGTGTCAATAGACATTCATTGGGGCAGTCATAATCAATTGAAATCAGAAAAAAAATACATGAAGTTTCCTTCCTCCTCCTGGTGTATGATTGACTAATTGCTAAACAAACAGGTTACAATATTATTTGCTCATGTGTGACAACTTAAGTTGCAGGATAAAGAGCATTGTAACATTTTAATCTTTCAGGTTTTTGTCCAAATTCTGCTACTGAACTACTTTAATCAGCATTCGATAGAATTCATGTCTGCACCTGGCCAAACACAGCACCAATATTCTCTATACATCCGACATGAGATAGACCAATACATGTTGTCTTTTTTGTTTGTAATTATAAGTTCTTATTTTGTTTCAGAACACATTACTCACTTTGACTTAATCTGTTTTTCAATTATGTTTCAAATTCATGTTACATGTTAATTATTACATTTGGGGGCTCCACTGGTCCAAATTTGAATAATAAAAACCTTGGATGACATTACTTCAGCAATGACCAACATACCGCTCTTAATGTTCTGCTTTTAATAAACCAACCACATCACAAAACACTTTTTGTAAAGAAGTTAATGACTTGTATGTAAATCCTCGTGTTCTAAACCTTTTCTATTTCGTCTTAACAAACTGGTCCCAACAGGTTAAAGTTAATGTCTAATCATTCTCAACAGTGAAATTGGCAAGCGTGCCCCACACAAATACTTGTGAATACAAATGGAAACTCAAAAGGATTGCCCACTTACATTTTCTGTGTGCTCAGAGACTTGCTCCAAAGAATATCGGTGTATGATTTTAGATCATTTTATAATGATAATGTCCTATAATGCTGTGATGGAAAGCATCATTAGTTTTGGCATGGCATGCTGGTATGGCTCCCTTATAATCTACCTCAAATAAAAAATGGAGAATTTGGTAAAATCAGCAATGAAATATTCAAGCAGGGAAGAATATTTCTCCCCTGAAAAAACAAATAATTTAAATGACCAATCATCTTACTGTATCCAAATGTTACCTTCAGGTACATGTTACAGAGCCAGCAACTGCCAAAACAACCGCTACATAGCGAAAGCACAGTTTCATGTACTGAAAAAACGGAAACGTTGACTTTAATTAAATGTATTAGGTTAGTTGAAAGCAATAATATTAAGTTGAACCTAATAGAGTGCCACAGTGACGCGTCCTAAAACGTTCTAATTTCTAATCATAAATCTATCGATCATAAATCTATCGATTAGATTTATGATTAGAAAATTACAAAAGTAAGGTAGACTGAACAAAACGTGATCTGTCACTTCAATTTGTGTCAACCACAGACCTTATTTCGAGCTATTTTCCAAAGTCATATGGAGAAATTGCATTGTTCTTTGTCGAAGGAACCGGAAGTGGTAAAATGCTAACTTACTTGTGGCACTCTATATGTCTTATTTTTAACTTAACAGTATTGCTTTCAACTAACCTAATACAGTGATATGGAATGTGTTGACATAATACATTTCATTAAAGTAATCGTTTCAGTTTTTTCAGTGTAGTTTATTTCGGCTTTACAGTTACTTAAAACATCATTTTGATAATGTATTGATTATTTTTATCTTACTGCACATGCGTAATATTTAATCATTTTTTTGTTTCAGCTTTCATTGTATTTGAATGCCTATTATACTTTGGCTACACATTGTTTTAAGTTCAATGCAGCTGAAATACTTTCCCCCCAAAAAATCCCCTCTGATGCAATAAAGTACATTCTTATTTTATTTGATCTTGTAATTTATTTCCCTGAAACGCTTTACTGATGTTCCAGAAAATCCCATGGTTACTTAAAGGCCATTACCAGCCCACCGTTTTCTTTACTGCTGAAGCATTTCTTTACAGACTTTTCCTGGTCTCATCTCTCCATGTCTTTACAACATGTGAGAGTATTTGCGAAAGCCACACCTTTCCATGTTGGACAAAAAAAATGTTTGAGCCTGCAGAGGGAGACAGTGTCCAAGTGAGTTGTTTTTATCAGTTATTCTCTTTTATTTATGTTTTCTAACTATCTACAGTATATACATCATACTTCTTTTAAATGTTTGCAGCAGACATGCATTTCATATGATAACATGTAGTTCATCAAACCATCTGGAGCCTCCACTAGGAGTAGAACAGTAGCACAAAAACATGACTCACACTTGACTGAATGAATGAATGACTTGCTGATCCATCTTTTTCACTGCGCCTGCGATGTTGCTTCAATCATGAACTTCAGGGCAATTTACCAACCAATGTTGAATTAAGATATTTTAATATGCCACTGTATGTAATAAAGTGTGAATGTGATTAATAAGGATACGCCACACTTGAATGCAGATCAAGCCACAATCATCTTATAATATTCATAACTATCTGTCATTTCTATCACATATTACATTACATGTCACTTGTTAGTAATACATATCAGTGCACAATCTAAACCACAGTCTGTGGAAAGTTTATTTTTCAGCTAGTTAATAAGCTGGCTATGTCACATAGACTCGCTAATCATTTCCTAATCTCATATTCCACCACCTTGTTGAACACACACAACTGAAATCATATTTTCTCTATCGCAAATATTCTAAAATAATCAGATTTGCAATGATTTTTCAACAGCACTATTAAGACTCACGAAGGAGCTCATTGCCAAAGAGTGTGAAGAAGAAATGATGCGAATATCAGACTGACAGACGAGAAGATGTGGTTCTGTCCGTTCTTTGTAGTCTTGGCAACCATGGTCATGGGAGTTGGTGTGTAGTTGTTGTTGTTGGTGTTGTTGGTGTTGTTGTTGTTGTTGTTGTTGGTGGTGGTGGTGGTGTTGATGTTGTTGTTGTTGGTGTTGGTGTTGCTGTTGTTGTTGTTGTTGCTGTTGTTGTTGTTGCTGTTGCTGTTGGTGGTGTTGTCATTGTTGTCAGTGGTGCTGTTTTTGGATGGCATTGATGTGTTATACTTGCCATTTGATCTCTGTGTGAAGGATAAAGGATGAGACAGAGGTTTAAGACATAAGAGTAAATAGAATGTAGCATAATCCTGCCTATTATTAAATGTTGTTTCCAATTAATTTAAATGAGGAATACAGGTGGAGAATATTGAAAGATTTTTGACATTTCACTTTGATGAATTAATTAATTTATTAACTTTTTGTAGAAATTGTCCTATTTCATCTTTCAACTCAAAGTTTCCTCTATTAAATGTATTTTTGTTCAGGCTATGGTTCATTTCTACCCTATATCTATATTATACAGCCAGTAAAGAGTATGTTTACCTGGATGAATCCCAGCAGAGTCAGTGAGAACAGCCCCAGGACCAGATACTTCATGTTGGAAAAGAGATGACTTCCTCTTGAGGACAAGAAGACAGCAGGAGATATCTTTTGAAAGCCTCGCTGTTTTTTTTACAGTTATAAAAACGTTTGTTTTTTCCTTCAAGGTCGGGTCGGTCATAAACTTGTGTATCCTTGCTGAGAGCTCTTTAAGAGATGTTTTATAAGGCATTCAGATTTCACCTGATACTTTTCCTCAGTCTCCACCCAGGCTATGGACCACAAATGCAAAACTTCACAGTGAGCCAATTGAAAACAACAAAGATATACTGACATCAAGATATATTGATGTAAGACATAACTTGTCACTGCCTTTATCTAAATACCTGCAGTGAGTGGTATCCGTTCATAGCTGGGTTTTGTTATTTATTTATCTGTAGAATCAATCTAGAAGTGAGCAAATCACAGATAAAAAGGCTACAGGTACTTCAAGATGATGTCTATAAAGGCGTCACCTTGAATCAAGTGTTAAATATAGCACACTCTTTATTTAAAATGCTCAGGAACATATTTGTTGCTCTGAAAAACTTGAGTTCAATGATAAACATACATCTGATCAGACCTTGGTGATTATCTTCTGCATTTAAACCACACACTGAGTACGCATCAGCACACTTTAGCAAATGTATCCAACTCAAATGTAAAATACACAAATGACTTTCTTTACATTTCTGTTTTTATCTCTAATATAATGTCACATTTAATTGATTTTCCACATAGACTACTCGAGCCAAAGTGTAAGTCATCCTCATACTTTAACAGTCAACAGTTTGCAATAATATTCAGATAAACTGAAATACAGTCTTGTCAATGGCCCAAAAACAGAGTTATATAAGAAAACAAAAACAGACCTTTAAATGCAGTTCAAGACGAGCAGCCTTCATTTGAATGTGATGTTGTTTGAATATACAATGGGGTATCATTTTAATATTAAAAGCAAGATGCAAATAAAGTGGCAGCTTTGACAGTACCATGTTTAGTTTTATTGAGCGCTGCACCCCAAAAAACTCCCAACATTGTCATACTAGATGCTGATATGTTCTAAAATGTAAATCTAGGAAATTGCCATATCTTGTGTTCATGTTTGCTATGTTTCATTAAGATTAGTTTTTATATCTGAAGCATAGAGTTATACACCCATTATTGAAATTGTGAGGAACATTCTTGATCAAAAGTGGGAGCAATCTCAGTACAAACAGAACACTGCACAGCATACATGTATACAAAGAGTGAGGAATACAATATTGCCATTGAGAAAAAGGTTGAATCTTTGATTTCTTTCACATTTTTAGAGCAAGGCACACCCTATCAGAACAGTCACCAGTACTTGACTGCAGGGCCCGAAGAAAGAGGCAGAGGTCGCAGCTGAAGAGTGATGATGGCAGGTGTGAGCTGGTGGCGAGGCTCCAGAGGGCTTAGTGGGCTGCCATGATGAAGTGATGGGGGTGGTTGCTGTGTTAGTGGGCGGGGGGAGACCTGCGGTGATGGGTGCTGACAAGTTGTTGGAGATAAGAGGACCAGGGGTGTGACCAAGTAGTGGTGTGGTGTTGTTGGAGGTCACTGTTGCATTTGCTACAGATGGCTCCTATCAAAAGAAAACAACAGTTTGCATATGTAGATGTGATAAATCCAGAGTCACTTTATATTTAAGAACACAGGGGGGCAATGATTAAACTTTTTTTTTTTTTTGTAGTACTGAAAGTGCCGCCCCTTACAAAGCATGCAGTTTGGCTTACTGCAAATTGTGCCTGGATGCAGCCATCGTGGTTATTGCATGGCATACTGCATTTGAAATGGATGAGGTTTAATTGTCAACAAAGTTTTGCCTTTCATGCAGGTGTTTTTTCATAACCACTATTCTTTAACCTCAGTGAAAACCATAATGGGTTTAAGGAAAGATATATAGCAGAAAAAGGAATATGTTAACATGTCTCTCATAAACATAGTGGTATTAAGGCTAACTGGAAATCGGTTATAGTTCCAGCCTGTGGCTTCCTCTAAAACCACAAATTGTCTATCCCTAAGCCACTGTATGGTAACCTGTCCTGATTTTAGCTCTTTAAAAAACGCACAGCCATGAGATTGATATGGAACTTCACATTTCATTCTTCCGCAAATGTTAAGCTATTCCAGTAAACTACGTGCTAGTGTTGACTTTTTTAATTGAGCCCTACAATGTATTACATTCCTCCATTGTACAGGAGGCAGAAGTCCTAGACATAGACCTTAGAGCACTAATAAGCAGGGAAACAGGTCACTTGAGTGAATTAACCTTTGAGAAACAGAAATGTAACATGTGTTCACAAATGTAACAAAGATTACAATTTTAAAAAATGGCTTCCAGAAGCAGATATTATAGGATGACCATTTTATAATAACAGTAATAAGAAGACTACATTGTATCACTTGGCTAATCTTTCTTTCTCCCTGCCTTTAAAGGACACCAATGTATTCTGCTATTATTTCCCGCCTGTGTTTTACTATCAGCCTAAGCAGGTACATACAAGCACCTGCAGGAGGAGATTAACTCAATTTGCATGTGCTGTGAATAAACCTGCTGTACATCTCTGCCCTTGACTGCATGCCCTCTGAATCTGTCTCTTGGTTGTTTTTCTTGCGTGTAGCCCAAATCTAAATTTTATTTTTCCTAACAGTAATATGCAGTTTTCTAAAACTCCAGTGGCAGACACCAAAAAGCTCCCTCCAGCAAAAAGAAAGGATTAATGAGGGGTGACAAAGTAGTTTAGGTCTAATATATTCAGTTTTACTGATTTATAGAAGTGGAGGAGCTATAAATACATTTCCTGGACTTAATTACGCAGATGTGGAACAATTGAAATTTAATACAAGTGACCACTCAGTTTTCCGAGGAATTTGTACCAAAGGTTAATCTAAGCCAATGGTTAACCCTCGTAACTTTTGCAATTTGACATGCTATTTAAAGATGAGCTTAAACTCATGAAATAAGCCAAGAGCCAAATATTTGTTAACTCTTCATTAGGTGTTAAAGTTTTGCAAGAAATATATTTTGTTACAGTTCAAAATGAAATCCAAACAGAAAAATGTACTATCTATTTGTTCCAAAACATTTTTTTAAAAAGTGTTTCCATTCACCTCCATTTGCGTAGACTTTGAGATGCATTTACATGTTACATTCACCTCTGACTAATTTGACTGGCATCCCACTTTAACTAGAAAAACAAGAGTCAGCTGTGCGTGTTTTGACCTCCGCATGAATTCCCTTTCCAGACAAATTCATTTCATTTCAAACCTTTATTTATCCAGGTGTATCCCATTGAGATCATTGATCTCTTTTTCAAGGGAGACCTGCTCGACAATGTCAACAATCAGAGAGGCTGAACTGTTAGGCCATCTCTGACCATCACAGCCCTCTGAAATAGTCAGGTCCATCAAAGAGTCCCTCACCTGAGTGCTGCCCCGTATCATGAAGATCAAACAGGCGCAGAGGACCATCATCTTTGTGTTCTCCATCTTCAGGTGTGCTTTACAGCCGTCCCCACCCTTTCATCTGTCCTTTTATACCTGCCAGCTTTCCATAACACTGATGCTGATAACTGTAGCTCGTCATGGAGGGAAAATCAAATCATGTGTTTGACTTTTCCATTTTGCCCTGTGGTTTTAATACTGAGAGAGGTCAGGTGAAATGAAATAGGGCCTGAGACTCAATCTCACACTGAGTTTTAACAAAAGCAGATATTCAAAGTTACCTTAGCTAGATTTACATTTTGTTTTTAGAGCTTTGGCAAATACGGGAAATTACAAAAAAATGGCTTGAACCTTAACACTGTATTTATCCCAGCTTAGGTAGTATTTGCAGATAATTATAAAGGTATTCCCTTTAGAGTTGCGTGTTTCCTTTGTGCCACATGGTGAAAATAAAGAAACAAAAAAACCGTTACCACTTTACATTGTGTTAAAATGTGTTGGGCTTAAATTGGTCCTACCTAATGTTTTATATTCTGTTTTACTTGGTTTTCAAGCCCCTAAACCTTCTGTTGGTTTTCACTATCGCTGCTCTCATACCGTTTGTTTGAAATGTTGTTAATAATAAGCTAACAATATTGATACCACTTTAAAGTTAACGATAACAGAAAAGTTAATAATTATAGTATTAGTAATAAGGAGATGTTATCGTGTCGAGCAGAATAAACAAGTTCTGTTCTTGCATTCTGAAACTAAAGTTTAGATAACTTAATCACTTTGTAATTAATCATAGTTCATAGACTACAATTCTACTCTGCTCCCTACCTGGCACCCTATCACTTTGTTAGAAACAGAGCACTGACTAAAATGTTGGTATTTGTTTCACCTCAAATAACATTTAAACATATCTATTTTTGCCAAAAGCAAACAGACATTGCTCTCCATTTAGACTGTATACTCGTTTGAAGATGAAAGAGGGAAGGGTGTGACAGAGAGGTTTAAAGTGAAATTACAAATTGTTTACACTCTGTGTGTCATGAGTTTAGCCTCCAGATTTTAACTGACTGTCCACAAATGCAACCCACACATTCAGTTATTCAGTCCACAACCCACTTTAGTCTGATCATTGCCACACAACCTGAAGGACAGAGAGGGAAACAACCCTGTGTGCGTAACAGGATGTTCTGGTAGCCATGACAGCGGAGCAGAGTCTTTGTAATGTTTTATCAGTTGTGTTATCACTGTACTGCTTATTCCTTGTATCAGACATTCAAATACCCCTTCAGATAAGACCATGCTGTCATCAGTGCTACTGTGTGGTTCATTTGTGGCACTGTGATGTGTATCTACATATCTGTGTGTTGGATTTGCTCAGGATCAAGATATTATTCTTTGCCCCCTCCTGATATTTAATATGCTATTGACTTCTCTTGTAATCCATGTTATGTCTGATAATCAAAGTGATTGGTTTCAGCTAGTAATGTTGAATTGCTTTGGTGGAATTCAGCCATAACATGAAAGAATGCATAAGAAGGAGGAGGCCAGTATATCGCAATGAATGATGTTTAAGAAGGTCAAATCAAATCATCAAATGTTTTGAAAACCATAAACTGAAAAAGGATGTGTGTAAGAGTACTCATGGATTATTCACTGTCCTTGCTTTCCCTTGTCATCAGTGTCTTCCTGTGACGTCTGAAAACCACATTTGTCTCAAGATACTATTAAGTTAAATCACCGCAATTAACTCACACAGCCTTTATGAAAATAATGAATTATATAAACAAAAAGGCAGAAATAAACCTCCAACAGTTCAGAGGTAAAGCACTGTACAGACACAATATTGCAGTTTCACAGAGCAGCTTTCAGCATTGCAATCGATTTTGTAGGGTTTTATTCCTTTTCTTGTTCCTGTTCTTGCCAGTGTCTTTGCAGACTGCCTAATTGTATCAATATGACCTTGGAGAAAATGTAAATGTGCAATTAGAGATATATATTTTTTCTTGGACCCAGTGAAATTATCCATTTCAAACCTCAAACTGAATTCCTTTTAGTTTAATCAGTTAAAGATTCCTACAATGGTATTTTTGTTTTTTGCTTTAAAGGTCAAGAGACATTTTAA
This sequence comes from Gobionotothen gibberifrons, assembly GCA_943591055.1. Taxonomy (NCBI): domain Eukaryota; kingdom Metazoa; phylum Chordata; class Actinopteri; order Perciformes; family Nototheniidae; genus Gobionotothen; species Gobionotothen gibberifrons. The sequence continues at coordinate 2,928,202 of CALSBZ010000012.1, read as the reverse complement.
ACTACAGACGCACAAAAAAACATGACGTACTTCCTTAGCAAGTCCAGCCCGTCGAACAACCTTTGCTCTTATGTAAACCACGGGAAAAGTCAGCCACACTGATTAAACAAATAAAGAAAGCAGGTCAGCTCACATTATAAATGATTTGCCTTTACTGAACCTCCCTGGGCGGGCATTGCTTCAAGTCTCCCTCAAATGACCTTCATTTACCCAAACAAGTCAACATTATTGCCCACTAGTGCACGCTCATGTAATTTTTATTAATTATGAGGTAAATAAAACATTTCAATAGATAAAATAAAAAAGCAATATATATAGATATTCAAAATGTAAATAATATTTATATTTTATAAACATGCAAATACTAGCTTACTGTCTACCCTTTGTGACATGTACAAATAAAACACTATGGGGACTTGTAACATTTTTAATGCAGGACTTCAGACTTTTTTTATTGGGTTTTCAGACAAATAACAGGCAACAGTAGTATACAGAGTATCAAATTGGACTTTAGGTAATACAAAAACAGGTAAGAAATACAAGATTAGAGAAGGAGAGTAAACAGCGCACCTGTCTGGTAAAACAAAAACAAAAAAAGCCACAAGCAAACAAAACAAACATGATAGGTCACCTCTGACAGTTAAGAAATTATCTTGATACATGGCTGTTGTAAATGAGTGTTCACATATACTCGTACATATATTGAGTGCAAAGCAGTAATACACCAATTAAGTAATTCCAGCTAATTAGGCGTGTCTAAGAGTTTGTCAGTCCGGGATAGTATCAAAGGTCATTTTATCAATATAATTAATATGGTCCCCATGTCTTCTCAAAACTAGCAGACGATCCTCTCAGCGTACATCAAATTTTTTTCCATATTAACAAAGAAAAATATACCTCTAATCCAGTCCTGATGGGCAGGTGAAGCTGGGGATTTGCACTTGAGTAGAATAAAGCGTCTAGCTAAGAGGGTAACAAAAGCTACAAAGTTCTTCTTATAATTTGGCATTGCAGGCTTAATTATGACTCCGAATAGGGCAATGATTGCAGAAGGCTCGACAGAGATAGAGATAACCTGTGATATTGTATTGAATATTTCAGACCAAAAGTTATGCAGAGAGGGGCAAGTCCAACACATATGGATGTAGGTAGCCGGAGGTTGACAGCATCTGTCGCAGACAGGATCAACGCCGTCATATATTTTGGATAACCTGACCTTAGTTATGTGATAGCGGTGAAGAACCTTACACTGAAGCAATCCATGCCTAGCAGAGATGGAGGAGGAGTGAACCTGTCTCAGACACTCATTCCAAACATCTTCTTCAATTTCAAATTGTAAATCACCCTCCCATTGTGTTTTAATAGTGTGCAGTGAGACAGGGTTTGGACTAGAGAGTGGATGAGACCATACAAAACAGAGATATTGCCTTTCATAGTTGGTAGTGGAGTCAAAAAGGGGTCGACAATAGCAGCTGCTGGTAGGTTAGGAAAATTAGGGTATGTTTTTCTAACAAAACTACGAATCTGTAAGTACCTGAAAAAATCACGTTTAGGAAGAATAAACTTGTCGGAGAGCTGTTGGAAAGATGAGAATACTTTATCTGCGTACAGGTCTTTTATTGATTTGATACCACAAGCATGCCAGAAGGAGAATGTTTCATCTGATAAAGAGAGTTGAAAGAAAGGGTTCGCTGCTAGTGGAGCGAGGAAAGAAGTAGTTTTGGCCTCTGAAGCAAGGCTTTAAGGAGTCTTGGCGTCTTCCTGTTCCAGATGAATTCAGATATTAATTTATCAATCTTACAAAAGAAGGACTGCGGAATAAAAATGGGTAAGCATTGAAAAAAGTACACAATGCTATCTGAGGCAACCTTAAACGGAGAATTATGCCGTGGGTAGTTTCTACCTGCCAGAGGTAATATTTCACTTTTGGTTAGATTGAGTTTGTAGCCAGATATATGGCCAAAAGAAGTAAATATGTTTAGAGCAGTTGGGGCTGATATAGAGGGGTCAGAGATATACACTAAGAGGTTGTCCGCGTAAAGCGAAACAGTATGCTCAACACCGTACACCTTTAATACGTGGGTGTGACCGAGTGGCTCGATGGCAATAGCAAACAGAAGGGGACTCAATGGACAGCCTTGCTGAGTGGAGCGGTGGAGGGGAAAATGTTTTGAGTGGTCGTTATTGGTTCTAACAGAAGCCATGGGCGAAGTGTATAATAGTGTCACCCAAGAAATAAAGTTATCACTAGTAAAGAACAGATAGCTCCACTCCACCCGGTCAAAGGCCTTTTCTGCATCCAGTGAAATTAGGATCTCTGGTGTGATTAGCCGCGTTCACACCGAGTACTTTGCTGTACTTAGTTCCCGGCACTTAATACCCCAGGGCACTAAGTACAGATCGCGTTCACACCGGAATAAGTTCCCTGAGGGAAGATTACGCAAATGAGCCGCTGACGTCACTTCGTCTTCTTCTGCTTTGGGTTTACTGGCAGGCCGCAAACCACTTCACGGTGTATACTCCCACCCAAAGTCCCTGGCCGGAAGTCCCCGGAGTTGGGGACTTCAGTAGAAGCTGCTGGGAGTCGGAACGCTGACACCTCCTCATCTCCACCGCTCCCATGTTTTATTTTGTGTTGCCATAAGTTAGTCTCTCTGCGTTTGTGCGCTGGGCGAATGCTAATGCTAATAATGCTAATGCGAGGATAATAAAATGGCGGCTCTACAAAACAGAGTTTTACGGGGCGTGGTTTGCAATCGCCCAGCCAATCAGAACTGGGGTACTTTTTTTCCCCAGGAAAGTACCTGCTCTCAGCAGGCGCTAAAAATGGGGTGAAAAGTTCCCAGCACTTAGTTATTTTTTTGGTGTGAACGCGACATCAGGGGTACTAACGGAACTAAACGCGAAAAGTACGGGTGAAAAGTACTCGGTGTGAACGCGGCTAATGAGGAAGAAGTGTTGTACAGGATATTGAAGAGCCTTCTAAGATTAGTAAAGGAGTGCCTGCCACGGACAAATCCTGTCTGGTCGGGGGAAATGATAGATGGAAGAACTGATTCCATGCGCATGGCAAGGAGTTTAGACTGAAGGTTTAGGTCAACTGGTAATAAACGTATTGGTCGATAGCTCCAAAAGAGGGTCTTGCTTGACCCTTTTTTTAAATCAGTAAGATTGTAGCTTGCATGAGAGTTGGCGGGACTTTAGAGGACAGAAATGATACATTAAACATATCAATTAGGGTTGGTGCCAATTTATCAAAAAATGTCCTATAAAATTAGATTGGGAATCCATCTGGCCCCGGACATTTGCATAGAAAAAGCTGCATGTCTCAGTTCCGCTGTAGTAATTGGCCCTTCAAGTGTCTTGACAGATTCAGGATCAACTTTGGGAATGTTAAGAGAGTTACAAAAATTATCAAAGGCGGAGTGATCAGCAGTATGTTCAGATGAGTAGAGAGACATATAGAACTCCCTGAAGTGTCAACACATTCTCACTCCCAACTCGGCCTATGTTGACGTTATGTCAGGGTCCCTGTCGTCACTTTCCAACGCAAGGGGGGGCCTTTTAGCGTAGAGTTTCAACAATCAGGGAGTCCCATTGACTTAATTGGCATAGAGCTCCCTGAACGTTGGTAATAGACGAGTTGGGATCGCGGCGAAATGCTCTCCGCAGATCCATTCTCACAGCGTTTATCAACCTTTTTCTAACTCAATATCAAGCCACACTTATTGTGTTTACTTCTCCGAGACGCTTCTAGCCGTAACGCGGCGCGTCTGGTGGAATAGCACCCATTGGCTAGAGTGGCCGCGATCACTGTGAATGCCGCGGCGCAGCTGTAACGCGTCCGTAACGCGTCCGTAACGCGTCCGTAACGCATCCGTAACGCGCCGCAGACGGACCCAATGGAATCTAGGGGTTATGCTGCGTTCACACCGGACGCGATGCGATGTTTGAGGGCGGCGCGATTACATGTAAAGTCAATGCAGAGACACGGACAGACGCGAATTCGCTCCGAATTCCGAGGCGCGATTCAGGCGATTGAAGGGGGCAGCGTCAAACGCTCGAGTTCAATTTGTTATACTAGAGCGTCATATTCGCGCGACATGATCTCGCGGTAGCCAATCAGCGGTGAGGAAAACATCAGCTGTTAGCAGTTAGCACACAGAGCTCACAGCTCCTCATATCTGTTCAGAAACTATACAGAAGTTAAAGAAGAACAAACCACAGACTGTCTATGTCATGGCAAATACAGTCGCTGGTTTATTTATGTCTGTAGGCCGTTGTTGTGAGTGTGGACGGAGCATATACAACGTAAGCTTAGACTGATCGATCCGATCTCCATTCAGAAAACACACATTTTAAAAGGTTTTTCGCCTGCCATCTTGTCTGCAGACTTGTCAAAGCATTAATTTATGATTTTTACAAACCGGTATCAGTATGTTGTTACTTCGGCATCATTTTGAAACGTGTATTACAATTAAATCACGGTAAAATATGTTCATTTTGTTGTAGTTGTAGCCCCCTAGCCAGCGCGTCTTGTTTGAATGATGCGAGTAAACACAGCTGACAGCCGCGGTGAAACTCAATTGTTTAGAGCGATGTGATAGGAGCGATTAGAGCGAAGTGAATATTCGCATCGCGTCCGGTGTGAACGCAGCATAAGCTTTGCGCAGAGAGCGCGGTGGGCTCGGTCGAGTAGGGGCGTCTCATCCAGCTTCAGTGTGTCTCGCAGCAGCTCTGCAACAAAGTCGGTCGGCCGAGGACCCTCCAAGCCTTCTGGAACTCCAATAAGACGAATGTTATTCCCACTCGACCTCCCTTCTAAGTCCTCACACTTGTCACTCAGTAATTTCACCTGAGCTTTGAGAAAGTGCACCGTCGTGTCCAGCTCGGACAGTTGGCTACAGTTATCCGTGCTCACCCGCTCCAGCTCAAGTACGGTCCGGTCATGGGAATTAAGCCGCTGTCGTATGGGTTCAACTGTATTTTCTAATTATTGCTTTACTGAAGTTATCTCAGAGCGAAGTTCAGAGGCCAATGAGTCAATTCTCCCGCATATTACACCCTTCATGGAAGCGAGCATTGATTCAAGCCGTTCCCAGTCGGGGGGGTTAGCTTGATTAGCATCTAGCTTCGGCAGGGGGTCAGGTTCAATCGAGGGCGAGGCTTTGGAGCGGCCTCCTCGCGATGTATCCGTCTTCGGTGCAGGTGACATAGCTGGCTCAAAAGTGCAAAAAATACAATAAACTTGTGCTAAGGCAAATACATAAAGGTATCAACAAGTGTCTGTGAAAAAGTAGTGCTCGTAGTTTGACTTTAGTCACAGCCTCACGGAGCTACAAGGAGACTCGTCTTACATGGTGAAGAGCAGACCGGAAGTCTTCTTCTTCTTTTTCTTCTTCTTGTTCTTCTTCTTCTTCTTCTTCTTCTTCTTCTTCTTCTTCTTCTCTCGTTTTTAGCGGATTGCAAACCACTTAAAAGGTGCATACCGCCACCTACTGTACATGAGTATGAATCATCATATCATTCCAACTCTTTAACCTATGATCTAATACAACTTTTTTTTTTTTAAATCAACAAAAACATGAAATAAATAAAACAAAAATAAAAATCTATGTTCTTTCCTGACCTAATGTTACATTATTTTTCCTACCCCAGTTTCACTCAAGAATGTAAACAGTGCCTTTCTGGTAGCTCTTACTCCCTCTCCTTTTGTTCCCAAAACACCAACAACACTCCATTCCCTCTCTGCCTCTAAAACTTTAGCCTTTAGTTTTTCTCTTTCCGCTTTATAGATGTCACAATGTAACAAGATATGTTCTACATCTTCTTTTACTCCACAGTTCCCACACTTGTCACTGTCACTTTTCCCCATGATATACAGCGTACCATTCAAAGCAGTGTGATTTATTCTGAGTCTAGCTATCATGATTTCCTCCCTTCTGTTTCTTTCTTTATAAATATTAATTGTAATTGTCTTTTATACTTTGTGATAGTCTTTGCCTTTCTGGTCTTTCTCCCACCTTTTCTGGCAGATCTCCATCCCTTTTTTCTTAATTACTGCTTTTCCTTCTCCTTTACCAAGTTGAACTGGTAATGTTATTTCCTTTTGTAGTGCACTTTTTGCTAATTTATTAGCACACTCGTTCCCTTTCACCCCCTCATGTGCAGGCAGATATACCGCCTCTGTGCAGTCTTAACAGGCTATGATTCAGGTCTATGAGAATGTCTTCTCTGGCAGTTGTTGTTGATTGTATGCTTTGTAATATGGACAATGAATCTGTGCATGTCACCACCATACTGTATCTGGTCTGACCTCTTCAACCCACTGTAATCCTATTATTACAGCCAAGGGTGTAACTTTGGTTTGAGAAGTGGGGGGGACACAAAACAGGGGGTCCTCCGCAATGAAACATTGTTCTCGATTTGATTCCATTTCCTGCCTTTCTACACATATATTAGGGACTATAGTGTTAACAAATCCAAGAAAAATGTGTAGTGTGTATATAATGAGTGTGCACACTTATCTATCCATGAACCTGTTTTATTTGTGATGACCTCACATCCTATAGGGGGGTCCGGGGGCATGCACCCCCGGTAAGAATTGTTTCTTTAAATTTAAGTTAAAGACATCAATCTGGTGCACAAATTAAGAGATTTATGTATACAGCTCTCAACACTCATATGAAACAGAACTGTATATATTTCAATACTCCAAAAACCATTAGAATATGCTCACAACCAATAACACATCATTGATATGAGGAGCTCTTTTCCAAAACGCTATAAAAGCCAAATTGAAAATTGAGTTTGTTGTGCCATTTTTGCTGTGTACCGAACCTATTCACTGCTCTATCAACGTTTCATGCCAAATCGCTATATATCCTATATATATATATATAAATTTAATATTAACAAAATGTGTGGATCTAGATAAAAAATGTCATTTTCCTGACAACTATTAAAATGGATATATAGCGTTTTGGAAAAGAGCTCCTCATATACTCCTCTCTCCTATCTTTATCTTACCTAGTCTGCATTCTTTCTTTTTATTTATGCATATTTTACTAATCACTCCCCTTTCAAACTGTGTTTTACATTTTTTACTGACATTGGAATTATTTTTTAACTTATTTTGAACAACTATATTAAATAGATGGTAATATTAGTTTAGACCAAACCGTTTGAGACCCACTGAGATAACTTAGACTAAAGTTTACAATATAATCACTCAGCGAGTCCTTTACCTCCCTGAGCTGATGTTATCTCAGCCTCTCAGTCCGACAGGAGAGGACTCTCTCCCTCTCCTTATTGTTGAAACAGCTTCTAATCTCTGTTAGCTCCGAGCTAGCACCAGATGCTAACAACAACCCCCGTAACTCTCTCTGCCTCTCTCTGTCTCTCTCTCTGTCTCTCCCTGTCTCTCTCTGTCTCTCTTTCTCTCACACAAAATGTGCTCCTGCCACACACACACAGACGCTCCTCCGTGACGATGACCACTTGCGTAAACATTTTTAAAAAACACATTTGAAAAGTGGGGGGGACACAAACAGGATTTTGAAAAGTGGGGGGGACATGTCCCCCATGTCCCCAGTGGAAATTACGCCCATGATTACAGCAATCATTTCTGCTTTGTAGCTACACTGATAATTGATCAGACACTCTTTTCGAAATAGATATTTTAAAGTCTGTGATGTATATACCAACTCCAACACACTCTTCGTTGTTCTTACTGTAGAACCATCTGTGTACATTTTTTGGTAATTGTAGTACTTTTCGTTCAGATACATACTTGTTTTAATTCCCACTTCATTTATTTCAGACCGGAAGTCCCCTCAACTTGTCCATTTTAACAGAATTGATATCATTCTGAATACTTCCAAGACTACTGTGCTGTATTTAGGTTTTTTGTATTTCTGTTTTTTGTTTAGTACAGTAGCCTACAGGCCGGAGACACAAACATGGACATAACAACAGTATAGAGAAGATGGCATTCACATTGTTAAGGTTGAAATTTACAATGACAATTTCTGTCTCCATCTAGTGGTGAAATATGTGTCCTGCCCTAACGGGAAGTGACGTAATGAAAACAATAACGTGCAGCGCTCTCTGAAAGAAAGCAGTGGAGAGGTCTCATTATGTTTTATTTAAAATAATAAATACTCAAACTATTTGTTGCCATTACTGGAGCCAGAGGGTGATATTTGGACAGCCTTTATCTGATAGAAGATCATTGAGGTAAGCAGTTATTTGCACTCGCCGCCAGGTAGATAGCTAGCTAGCGGCTAACTAGCTAGCCTCAGTGTCTTTACATTAACGTTACATTGTTTCGGCTAGCCTGTTTAGCCACCAAGACTAGCCTTTGTTGCTGTAGTATCTTTGGTTTAGTGGGTGGTTCAATCATATACCTGTTAGTGTTTGTTATCAATAACAGTGTGAGGATAGTAGATAGTGTAGAGACATGTTACACCGTCAGGACTTTGTGCACAAGTATATTTTGAAACTCCCGGTTATTCTAATGAACTAGCCCGGGTTAACGTTTGTGTGTAACCTCAGTACGTTAGTCCCATTCTAGACATCAAGTTGGTTCTGAGTACTAATATCACATTATGTATTGCACTGGTGAGAAAAGTACTCAGATATTGTAAAAGTAGAAGTACCAGAGTGTAGGAATACTCTGTTACAAGTACAAGTCCTGCTGCATACAAAAAGTTATTCAAGTAAAAGTATTGGCATCAAAATATAAGTAAAAGTAGTCATTATGCAGATCTGCCTATTTCAAAAATAATATATTACATGTTTTCATTATAATTATTGATGCATTAAAGTGTTACCAAAGCTGGTAAAGGTGCAGCTAGTTGTAATGTCTTTGTACACTGCAGGGTAGCTTGTGAATTTACTCCAGGTGTAACTAAAGTCTGATTTAAGAGTTGATTATATTTCACATCATTAATCCAAATCTGCAAAGTCACTTCAGGTATTCATTAAATATCCTGGAGTAAAAGTACATAATTCACCTTCAATTGTAGTGGAGTAGAAGTACAAAGTAGCACCAAATTGAAATACTCCAAGCAAAGTACAATTACCTGAAATTCTGACTTAAGTACAGTACTTGAGTAAATCAACTTACTGGTACTTCTTGTGCATTTAAAGTGTCCCTCTCATCCCTTTCCCACAGACCTGCTGAGTGATGGCAGCCTCATTGCCTCAGAAGCCAGGGATGGCAGGGATGGCAGGGATGCCCCCCCAGCAGCAGCCCCACCTGGCCCCCCCCGGTGCTGCCGCGGGGCAGCAGCCCGTGCCCCCCCAGGGAGCCCTGAGGGAGATCTCCCCGGTGTTCCTCTGCAGGATCGGACAGGAGACCGTCCAGGACATCGTCGCTCGCACCATGGAGATTTTCCAGATCACACGAGCAACGCAGGTACTGGATATATGGACTGAGCTGAAGATCTGAATTAGTTTTACTCCATGTGTATGACAACTGTGGTGTGAGTGCCTGGTTTTGCATTGGAGCACATAGTCACTTATTTAGTAGGATCACCTGTTATAGTAAAACCACGTGGCTACTTTTGAGAAAAAACTTCCTTTTATGAATGTAGTGTAATAAAGACACATTTAAGAGCCTATAAGGTGTTGTTTAGGGTGTTCAAGTGTTGCTTATTTTGTATGAATAATAATTAAAACATGACAATACCAAGAAGCATTTTTTTTTAAAGTTCTAATAGCAGCAAAAGCTCACATATGATGGTCAAACAGTTACAATAGAGAAGGTTGTTCCTGTGAGAGAGAATGGAGTAATCAATAGTGGATTGGAGAGGCTTTGTCCACCTCTATCTACATTGATGAGCGGGCCATAACATTTTAATTCAGGACTTTACTGTTCCCTAATTTAACTTGCGTTTCACTGCAGAGTAAACTACACTCTGCTCTTCCTGTATCGTGTGTTTGGAGGTTAACCTTATGGCTGTTGTGTTTTGCTTACAGGGATCCTTCCTCATCTTTCAGTCTGCATTATCACCCTTCCCTGGCGTATCTGCTTAGCATGCTCCTCAGCATCTGTCTTACTAAGTCTTCCATCTCCCCTCATCTCTGTCTCTAATTGTCTCTCACCGTGTTTCTCTCACCTCTCCCAGCTTGTCCTTGTCCATTTAAACTGAGCAAGCTTTTTTTTTCTCTAAAGAAACTCCAACAGCAAAGGACCGTGGACTCAAACATTTAGTTGTCATGCATTTCACACACCACACAACACCATATACATTCTATCACATCAAATACGGCGTTAAAATATTGAAAAAAGGTGGAATTCTTGACAATGTTTTACAGTTTCAGCTTTTAACCACACAGAAAACCAAGAGTAAAAACTTGAATTGTATTCTGTCTTCAGACTCTTCTGATTATAAGCAACTCATTTTTTATGTAAATGATAGTGAAACTGACAACAGATTGTGTGTGTTTTGTTTCCTTAGCTTCCTAACGGTGTGACCCAGAGCCAGGCCATGTACCAGGACCGCTTTGGGAAGCTGCAGGAACACCTGAGGCAGCTCGCCCTGCTCTTCAGGAAGCTGCGGCTGCTGTACGAACGCTGTGTGGAGATGACCTCTGACCTCCAGGAAGGACCAGCAGAGGTCAGGAAGGGACCATTCAGTCCTGCTTTGGATATTAGTTTGATGTGTATTTCCCTTTTTTCTTGACGGAAATAAATGATAAATATATCTTGAAACACATATTTTGCTATCCTTTCATTCGGGCAAGAGTGAATACATCTGCAAAATAGTCAGTTTATCCTCTGCCTGTTATCAAACCTCTTTTCTGTCTGCATCAAAACCCAATGCCTTCAGGAGGGAATAACTGTTTTCCATGTACTCTGTGTCCTCAGATTCTGCCATACGTTGGAGAGGAGCTTCTTTCTGTCAAAGTGGAGCCCTGCAGTCCTGCTGTCAACCAGGAGAGGAAAGAGGTTCTGGAGGTGTGTTCCTGTTTCTGGTTTTCGTCACAAGTATTAATCACCAGCTGTTACTTCACACGTATTCACTGCACAGAGAGGAGTAGTGTGACAGCTACACCTCCCTATGCTGCTGTCAGGTTGCAATTAGTCGTTATATTTCACTATTATATACAAGTCATGCTGTAAGGTGATTACAAATTGGGAGAAAAGTGCCACGAATTGCCAGATATTTCAGTGGGACTTGGTCTAGCAAAAATAAAGAGAACATCTAAAAGCAAACACTGATGAGCTTCTAAATCAATTCAATATGATCTAGTGAAGTCTGACATTGTTATACTTTTTTTTTTTACATTCATGACATCAGTTGACTTCTCATTAGGATTTGAGTTGAACCAAAATATGTAGCTTTTAGAGTCCCCTGCAACTTCCTCTAGGTGGCAGTGCAGACACAGGCAGATGCTACTCATTGGTCTTGTGGGTGAAATGCAGGAAGACAAAGCATCGTGTGCAGCTTAAATACATTTAAATCCCAGTTAGTGTTTTTGTAAACATAAGAGAGGATTTAGAGTTCCATTGGGATGAAGATTTCAGGTATGTTTGGAAATTGCCGTCGGGCAGCCATAGGCAAAATATAGGAAAAGTTTGTCTGAGGCTTGTTAGATTGTATGTTTTATTAACTACATGGTAGGAAATCGTTTAAAATAACTATATATTTAATCCTGAAAGTCCTCCAGCAAGAATCAAATGAAGCCTCAATAATATATATATTTTTATGGTGGGTATATCTCTGATGATTGTAAGGTAAAAGCTTGATGGACGTCATGTGTCTTTTCCTGCAGAAGGTGCGTCAGAAGAACCAGGAGATGAAGGTGCTGATGGATCAGATGAGGAACCTGCTGTGGGACGTCAACGCCATGCTGACGCTCAGGAAGTGACACGCGCACTCTCTCACGAGGAGAAGCATTGCTCTGTAGACGTATGGACTGCATAATGGAAAAGGGAAGGGGAACATTTGTGTTGGCACTTCACCACTGAAACACTCACAGTTCGACCAAGAGCTTCTGCTGTTAATAATGTATTATATTTAAGCTGTTAAAGGGGAGATATGATTTAGATAGGATTCATGAGAGCAACAAGGATACAATGTGTTAACCTGATGCACTCCAACTCCAACATTCTCTTTTTTACAAGGCAGCTGCCAGGTTTAGGTTTGCACTGTTTGTCATGGTGTTTGCTCAAATGGACTAATGTTTTCTTACTATTTAAAACCTGTATTGTCTCAGGTAAGAACACCCTCTTGTTTTCCCCCGGGTGCTGACTCAGCAGCAGACGGACTTGAATGCATCGCAGGTGATTCTGAGAGAGCAGGAGCTGATCTGATGACTGTGTTTACAAAAGGAACAATTTCCCCCTTTTATTATGCTCCGTCATTTGTAGAAACACTTTGAGTTCAGAATTTAAATTAGCCTCTTGGCAGCTATGCATCTCAGGTGCTTTGTACATAAGTGAGTGTGTGTGTGTGTGTGTGCATGTGCTTAATGAGATTAGCTTCCTGAGTGCTACACACCTGTTTACCCTGAGGGTGTGCAGACTTGCTTGCCTGTGAATTTATTTTTGTAAACTATGGGATGAAGGTAGGCCTAAAGGGGTAATTTGGGTTTTCTATCAAATAAACTTCTTTTTTTTAACAAATCTTTTGAACATATACTTTCATGTAGTTTCACTGTGTCATTGTTTTCAATTCCAACCCTGAGGCCAGGCGTGGGAATGCATGATCTGCTTTACAATTGAGATTATATATAAGTATGAAGGCATATCCACCAACACAACATGATGCGTATTCTGACCCGGACCTTTTGTATTCTTCTGTCGTTACTCACCAACAGATCATCAGTTTAACACTCCGACATCACATCAAGGCAACAAAGAGCATTCACAAAAGCATGGGGCATGTGATTGAGGAGTTCTTTGGATTGCTGTAATTGTATTTTCTAGAATAAATTGCAGCCAATTCAATTAGTCCAAACAGGGTTTTCAACCAAATGTTTGCTAAGGAAATAAAATAAAATAATATAAACAGTTTTGACAGTTGTTTAATAAAAACGATTATTCATTTGATAGGAAATGAATTGGCAAATACTTTTGATAACTGATTTATTTATTTTATTGTTAAAACGTCACTTGTTCCGGCTTCTCAGACTTGACTATTCATTGCTTTCTTTTCAGTAATGTGTGGTGGCACATTTAAAATTAAATTATTGGTTAGCTGCCGTGCTAGTCAAGACTGAAAGAATAGGATGGTTATATGTTATTCAATAATGTATACAGGACTAGTTTAATGTCTTTGTTCGCCTGTTCACTAAATATGTGTTTTACATACTTCATCTCTGCTGAAAAAATGTGTCTTGGTCTACCTTGAATAAAAAAGGGTGTGCCAAGTTAGCGGGAAACAACTTGAAAAGTATGCAGCATGATATGCCAGAATTTGCATTTATAAATCACTTTATTGATTTTACAGATAGCATTTTGATGTGAAATGATCTGTTTCCATGGCAACAGTCCCTTCACTGATTGCTGAAACACACACTGACAGCTGGAGTGCATGGCACCAATACCAGTCCCTTCTGGCATGAAATAGCCATTTCCTTCCCATTGTCAAAGCAATAGCACTGACATCTGAAGAGCACACACACACTCTTCCTTTCTCTGCTGTCCAATCGGGATGTTCCCTGGTTGGAGGCCCAATCACAGGGCCTCTTTCATGGCCAAGACATGTCCTCCTTTGTTGTCCTACCACACTGGGAGAATCCTTTAAAGTTCTTATCAAACTTTTATAGGCCATTTCTCTTCATATGTTTATTAACAGTCCACCAGGGTCTGTTGAATGATTGTCAGAAATGGGCAAAATCCCACCCACTCCAACCTCTGATCACCTCTGATTGGTCCATCTGTCTGTCCAAAAGGCTACTAGACCAGACCTCGATGCTTTCCAGCCCTTCTCTCGATTCTATCCTTCATGTTCATGCCCTCTCCAGGTCTTTGTACTTCTTGCGGAAGACAGACACTTGATCTTTGAAGAGCACGGGGTCCAGGCGAAACTGAGAGTGGACCAGAGGCATGTAGCCAAACCAGTTGGCGAAGGTGTTGATACACTCCTGCCGCTGGTTGAAGTGCTCCGGGTTGGCCCAGGGGACGGTCTTTGTGCCCTGAGAGGTAGGACGAGACACATTTATCATCACCTGACATTAGAGTCAACAGCAATAAACACACCCGAGGAAGACAAATGGCTACCAACCTGTGGGCTGGGCAACTCTTTGTACTGCTTCCTTTGGGCCACTTTGATTGGCGGCAGGTGGGTTGCTGCGGAGACTAGGAAGTTCATCAGGATGTCCTCACAGTTGGTGGTGCGGTCCACCAGAGTGCGCAGAGACTGGGGCAGGTAGTGTGTGAACAGGTAGTGGTAGTACCTGTGGGGCAGGGGGAGTGTTATACAGGCATACAGTAGGTGTCATGTTATACAAATGTGGATAGGACATTTGTAGTGAGGATAAAAACATATGTCTTTCAATAACTACGCGGACATCACAGATTATATTTCCAAAGGCGCTTTGTCCACAAAAACACAATTTGGAAACACAGACTATTTCATTGTATGAATACAACATAGAAATTGGGTGGTAAAAAGTACATACGCTTAAACACTGTCAAAAATGTTAGCTAAATGAGGAGTGTAAATGTTTTCTCTGCTTTCTTTAACAACTGTTTGTATTGCAGAACAGAATTGTCTGTTGATATTGCTGGAGACTCTGTTTGACGACAAGAGAAGAACACAAACTGATACAATACTATAAGTACTGATAAAATAAAAGGTCTGGAATGACATCAAAGACTTGTCAATATAAAGATAAACCAGCTTTTTCAATCAGAAAGACACTGCTGGATCACGTTTTTCTTAGATACTGTTGATTTAATTAACTAATTCTACTTCTTGGTACCCATTTAAAAGAAATATCTACAGGATTTTAAACTTTTTAAAGTGAAAAAAAAGTAGGATTTAAACATGTATTTTTCTAACAAAGGACCTCTTTTACACCTTGATCTATTATTCCTCTTTCAGGAATATTTTGTCACATCTGTTGCCAGTTCTGTCTCACTATTATCAGTCTGTATTCACAATTCTAGCTACTTGCACTTGCACAGCAAATCCCTTTAGACAACACCTCAGATAAGCACCTAAAATAAATATGTATCATAGAGACAAAAAGAGATCTCTGCAATGTGATTTAGCTCAGGTGGGGGCACGCAGCACCTGTATGCTAAAAGGCATGGAAGCTTGACAGAATTGCGAAGATGGTGTGATGTATGTTGATGATATGTATCTGGGACAAGTTAACCATTTCCCTGCAAGTGGGATTTGATATTTATAGAGCCCAACAAACTGTGGTTCAATGCATATGTTCTACATTCCTTTAATGTACAATACAGGAGATTTGATCTGGTATTTTTGCATTACATTTGTGTGACGTAGTACCTGTTATTGTTCTTTTTTAAATTAGTTTTAATTTTGCAAAGGGAGTACAAATAACAATGTATAACTTAATGAATTATTTTTGCAGGGACATTTTTTTCTATGTTATTTTGTCAAATGTATCGTGTAGGCCTACTGAGAAAAGCCATTTGTTGCCTTCCTTTTACCAATACAATAAGCGATTACAACATTTGCCTAAATTGACAAAAAATACTAAATTGAGCATTTTCAGAATGAACAAGCCAGGATTTTACTGACTTCTCATTTTCATTTATCTGATAAATGATGAAACAGGCATTTGTGGTAATGCAAATGTGCCTTGCAAATGTCAGTTGCTTTATGGATTCATATTAAAATGACAAAAGTGTGTTTTCATAAAACTGCTGACAAAAATGACCACTTTGTGGAAATGTGTCATGGTTTCAACAGCTGTTAAAGTGCCCTGCCTGTGGAGTTATTACATTCATAATCATTCATAATGTATAAGAGCTTACTGCATCGCTCTGCCATCGCACATATCGACTTCAGGCTTCTCAAATTAATCAAGCATCTTGAAGTAAAGATGAGTCAAACATCCTCCCTCCTTTTTCTCTCACGCTGACCCATGCACATAATTACTCCCTTCTGTTTGATTTTCCCTTTTTGCTTTTCGTGTCGAGACATATGTGATTATGATCGCTGCTGTTGCAATTCATAAAGGTGTCCCTTGTTTTAAGTCGTTGATCTCTGACAGGTAATATTCTTTTGATCTGGGTTACAAGTCTGCATGTGTGTGTCTAAATGAAGGTGCATGCATATTTTTTATTTATTTTTTATTTTAATTTTATATACCCTTAATCGTCCCACAAAGGGGAAATGTACATTCTGCATTTGACCCGTGTTAGGAGCAGTGGGCTGCCATTATGTACGGCGCCCGGGAAGAATAAATTAAACTTGTTAGAAGTTAATGAGTTAAATATCTGATGAAAAATATTCAAAAACAAACCATATGCAGTCTTAAATGCTGGCAATGTGACAAATATGAGTACTTTCGGTCAGTCCACCACTTTTCTCCAGACTGAGATGTCTCAATACTGTAAAATGGATCGTTATAGATGCATCCTAATTACTGTGGATTCTCCTGACTTAAATGTAAACACCATTATCAATCATGTGATTTATAAACAAATACCTGCAAAGCTACTGACATTCCTATGTGCGTTAGCTGCACTTTGAGTTTAGTGCTAATTATTAATCGTAGCATGCTAAAGATGGTTACAATTGTTACCTGGATTAGCATGACCTTAGCATATAGCTTGAAGCAACACTTAGCTTTATACCTTTCCGTCAGACAGCCTTTTTTCAAAGGGGAACTGAAGTGGTTATCTACAATCTCTTCAATGCCACTCTCTGCAAAGAAACTGTAATTTCACCTTGAGTTACAAGGCAGCTGCTCATCAACCACTGCCACGATGGGTTACATTGTTTTTATGTTGTTATTGTTCTTATTGTGTGAACTAGGTTTTTTCTTTATTGTTTTTTTAAGTCAATTTATTGAACATGTCAGAAACAAAAACATACAACAATAATATATATATATATATATATATATATATATATGTATTCTCTTTTTTCCTTTTTTTCTCACTCAAATTAATAATTATAACAAAGTACAACAAAAATAAATAATAATAATAATAATAATTCTCAAATAGTCTCTGTCATGTTCAACAGGGTCAAAAAGAAGCTTAAAAAAACGTTTCTGGTCCTACCCCCTCTAGCATATATTTTTCTTATAAATAAAATATTAGGTCATCGTCAGGTGAATCTGCAATAACAAAACTAACTGACCGAGGCAGAGGTAGCCTCTGGATAAATACCTCATACAAGCCTACTTCAAATATGCCATTTTAATCCTTTCTATAGGGAGAACATGAAAATAAAAGCAGGCTCCAAATGGTACCTTCTATTTATTCAGTCTGTTGGTGTACCTGTGGTAGAAGGCAGCTCCAGTCAGGACGATGGAGTAGTCATTGGTCCATTTCGAGGTGTAGCCCCAGGCGCGCTTCAGGGGGTCCCAGAAGTGGCTCCTGGGAGGGTAGCCCACGATGCGTTCAGGGAAGCTCCGCCATACCAAGAAGGCAAAGTTCACCTACAAGGACAGACATGGAATTTACCCATATTGCTGCTTATTTTTCAGGAATATTGACATCTACATGAGTGCAGTTCTGCTGGTTTGTACACGCACCTCACTGGTCAGCAGGACTGTATCCTCGTCCAGACTCAGCACTGCTTCTGTCTCTATGGCAACATGAGGTAGGAACCGACTGGTGGTCTGAGAGAGAAATACAGCAGTGAATTGTAGTTCTGGTACTGTGGGCTTTATGGTGTCTGGTCTTTGCTTGGGGAGATTATGAGAGTGAGTGAGAGATGATCATGTAACAGTTAATCATGTAGAGTGACTGAGATGATTGAATCACTACAGATTCAATCATCAAAGACAAACAAAAGAAGACAGACAGCGAAAGTGAGACGGAGAAGAAATATTGAGGATGAGTGACATTTATGAAACCGAATGCTACACGGATCAGTGGACATGTCAGATATACATGGATAGGAAGAAAGACAGAGAAAAATAGACATCAATGAGGGGGGCCAGAAAATGGGGTAACAGAAAGAAAGACAAAGAGCGACTGAGCAGCCGACAGTTTGTCACTCAGACGTCAGGGCGGGCTTCAGTGTGAGCTGTGAGGGGGCTTTGGCTCTCACCTTCCTCCTGCCGTCTGTCACAGTGAGGGGGACGGGCATCGGAGGCCATTTGCTGCGACTGGGTGGGGGCTTCTCGCTGTTCCACAGGATGATGATCTGGAGCAGGAGGAAGTAAATTAATATTACTGATACTGTGAAGAGATATAAGATAAGTGATTCCCATTTTCTTGCCATAGTGGACATCTTTTCTATAATTAATTGAACTGACATTTGACATATGTTTATTTCATACAATGATAAATGCGAGGGACGGCTCTTATTATAGCTTCTGTTCAAGTGTTTACTGTGCCCTTATCGTCAGATTAAAAAAAAAAATATTTGTCCTAAAAAAGAATCCAAAACTAACAAATTATAGTTTCATGTAGTTTATTCACATAAATTAATGAATTCCAGGGATATAGACAACTATATATTGAGAAATAAATCGCCTGGTACGGTTCTCACAAGTATTTTTCTTTTACTTATTTTCTTGCTTATTCATTTAATTTAATTGTGTACCTGCGAGCAGTATTTGGACTTGGAGACAACTTGAAGCAGCTTCATGATTGGCTGAGATTGGGAGACCAATGGGGACACGGCATTGATGACAGCAGTAAACTCTTGACCTGGACTGACCCCTGTGTAAGGTCACAGAAAAAATACAAAGGGTAAGAGAGTGTTTGGCACACCCATTAGCGGGGTCAAAAAAACATTGTGTAAGAGAGTAACACACATGCTGCTGCTAGGCAACACGTTTATCCAGAATTGCCACAAGTTTCTTTAAAAAATAATGATATAAAAATGACTGCTTGAATAAATTGAAATAATCATACCCTATATTCTTAACGTATATTTTAGCATGTTTAAAGAAAATTCCAACTACATAAAAGTACTTCAGTAAATACAGTTGATTGCTCCACTCACACCTCCATAGCTCTGACATAATAGTCTCATCAACATCCTCGGTGTGAAATCAAGATTTGCATGTTGTGCACACTGATTTAAATGAAGAGTGTGTTTACCTAATCCCAGGTAGTAGAAGGGGAAATGTGCGAGGTGAGTGGAGTACTCTGGCAGGACCAGCAGGCCTCCTGGCAGGGAGTTCCACATATACTTGTTTCTCGATATGTGAGAGAAAACACGATCCTTAATAATCTGTGGAAGGGAAAAAAGGACAATGTTCCAGAAGGGTTGCAATGTGAGAAGCAGAGAGTTTCCTTAGCGTTGTTAAAGTGGCTTTTGTGCTCATCTGGTATAATCCTGCAACACGTTTTTTCTCCCTCTAAGCTGGTTGATGGGAGTCTCAGCGCTTAATGTAAACTCCACTGCAATTTGAGCCCTGACACACTTGTGTTTGCAAATTATAGCAACCCAAATGTATACACTGTGTACTTCCTATGCTACACCAACAGGAGGTGTCCACACTGCAACAGCCTCTGCCTCGCTGACCTCAGACTGACTGCACAGCTGTCTCCCATGGGGAGAGGTTCCCCTCTGCATGCTGTATGTATATAAGCAGCTTATCACCAACCTCCAGAACCTCTCCTTTATTATCTCTAGCATAAATCCCCAGAAGCAAATACACTAGGAGGCTGCCAGACTCGCCTTTATACACAACCCAGTGCAAATCCTACCACTCACTGTTGTTTTCTTCAGATTTCAGAGGGGTTAAATCTGTTGTTCCACCATTTTTTTATTTGCTTAAAATTCACATTGGCAGTGTGCAGAAAAGCTGTTTATAAGACGAGGTGTTTTTTTCCGTTTCATCATCTAACCCTTAGGCTAACCTTCAAATGACATGAACTTAGTGGAACAACTACCTTTGAAGTACACTTTATACTTAGCGTATTCAAAGATAGGCCGAAACAACATATGGAGAAGTAGAACTGCGAAGATCACAGAAAATATCCCAAGCAGCTCTCTGAATCTACTGAATAAGAGATTTAAAAAAAATGCTGAACTGTACTGGTGAAAAAGTAACATTTCTAACAGTTTGATAATAGCAAGCAGTGAGGCAGAAACTGGCAGGTTGAGACTGATATTTGCAAAGTAATGATATATCATTTCTTTACATCGGGGGACTTTCTCTGAGACTT
This sequence comes from Gobionotothen gibberifrons, assembly GCA_943591055.1. Taxonomy (NCBI): domain Eukaryota; kingdom Metazoa; phylum Chordata; class Actinopteri; order Perciformes; family Nototheniidae; genus Gobionotothen; species Gobionotothen gibberifrons. The sequence goes on along the minus strand of CALSBZ010000012.1, from coordinate 2,907,906 downwards.
CAGGCAGATCGGATGTGGGCTGCTTTGAAATGCTCCCTCAAACCTTGAGTGCCACACAGATAGTAAAAGGGTAGGAATATGGAGCACATGCCAAGGTTCAACCCCGTAATCATAATGATAGAAGGTTGGTTTGATTCAAATGTGAAAAGATTTTCTGAGAGGACTGATGATAGCACACAGGCAGTAAACCACAGAGAGGTAGCAACTATGGCTGTTTGTTCAACAGGAAACCTGTGTTTACTGCAATGGCTGCGTTTGTAGATGTTTTCAATGTCTTCTCACATTCCCAAACAGAATTGTATGGTAGCAGAAACTCTCAGCGTTTAAACATTTGGTTTCTAGGCAATGCTCAGCAGCCAAGAACAACATTATCCAAATGCATTTGTGGGAGCAAGATGTCCTGAGGAGGCCAAAAAGCTAAGATTATATATGACCGTTTAGAGTTGTTCTGACTTTAAGACTACAGCAGCATTTAAAACCGCTACATTGCAATGCAACATTAACTCAACATGCTTGTATTATCAACAATTCAATGTTTTATATTTATGCTTATTCTACATTGTAATTCCCCTTACTGTGTTGATGTATTATATAACAGTTTAGAAAAAAAAGCTAATTTCTGGAATTTGAAAACCTACCTTTGCGATAAACTCAATTTTGATTTTAAAACAGAGCAATAGTGACAGTTCACCATAAATGTGTGAACTCATTAAAGTAAAGTGGGCAAAATTGTTTCTGTCAGAAATGTAGAATATCTCAAACTTGAAATTATAAATAGAGAGACCTGACGTGAAGATTTTTTCAAAAATGTTAGTTCATATCTTATTGTACTGTCGGTTAGATGACGATTGTTATTTGTTGGTAACCTACAGCCAGATTGATGGCTTAGAAAGCTTTTTTCCTCTCTCCAATGAGTACCAAATATACAATCCAAAAAAATACTGGGACAGTAAATATAGCGCTTACATTTTCCCGTTTGCTTAAGCGTGTCAGAGGTTAGATCACCAGCTACAGTTTACCAACTAGTCCTTGCAGTTTTCCCTGTGTCAGTTTCTGTAGCCATAGAAACATATTTCTGTCACATGGGGCCATTATTACTGAGTGTTAAAGCTGAGGCTCACCTCCAGTGTGGTGAGGACTATCTTGTCCACAGAGGAAAAGTAGGCTTCCCATAGCATCTGGGTCCTCTGTCTGAGGGCCATGACCCTCTCATTCCCTACGGCTCTCACTGTGGATGGCACCTGAAGACAAAAGATGAGAAGAGGAAAACATCCAGACAGTGAGAAAACAAAATGAAAAAGAAGAACACGGAATCATTTCACTTGGTTGTGTCTCTTAAAATAGACCAGAAAAAAGAAAAAGGAGGAAATAGCATTTAAGTGATCAAAACAGCGTTAACTAAATTGAGTAGTTGGTTAATCTGGCCCCCTAAAAACACATTTTAATCAGAGTTTATTTGGGTTTGTTGTTCAGATAATCAGACTCTAATTAGTAAAGACGACATTCATTTTCAAGTGAATCCCCAACATTGATTAAATCACTTAGAGAGTTTAGCTCGGCGGCTCAATCAAAGTGGAAAAAAGCCACGTTGAACTGAGAAAAGTGGGAGCTCTTGCCTTCTTTAAACCCTTTTGTCTCCACACAGCTAACACATTTCCTAATGAGCACCAGTTAAAAAAGCCGGGAGGCCGCTAAATCTCTTTTTTCTCTCTTATTCACACATTCTTGTCTTTGTTCTTTTCACATTTTCTCTTCACATACCTCCCTTTCTCCAGACTTCACTACTTCACCTTGCTCCCACTTTCTCCCTATCCTTCTACTTTCTTGCCAAAGTACATCTGAAGGACAGCTTCACTAGAGTTTGTCTGAAGTGTCTACCCTCAATCTGCCTCTTCTACAAAAAACCTGACACTCCTTACCCTCAGATCATAGACAGGCAGAATATTTGTGCGCGTATTATATAGTTTTGCAGGTGTGCAGAAATGCCACTGATGAGGTCGGCTCATTCAGTCCATGTCTGCCCTGATTCGTAAATGTCTCCCCTGCTCCGAGCTCTCGGGGTCTGGTTCGTGTTCATTAGCTGAATGCCAATTCGTGTCCTCTACTGGGCGAGATCAATGCAGAGCAGACATGGTGTGCTTTGTGTGAGGGAGAGAGATAAAGGTTGTAGCTGAGGGTGAGCCGGCTTTGCTTTCCCATTGTGTTTGTGAATGTGTGAGAAGAGACATACACAGGATGAGCAAGCGAGAGCGTTTGAACTGACTCTGGATTAAGGTCTCTGCGGGTGTGTAATGTCAAGGGGCCCCAACCTGCAACCACTCTCCTTGATACAGGTAACAGAGAGCCACAGTGATGAAGCCTCGTCTGGGCTAAACCAACTAGAATCTGTTCCTCAATGCAATCTCTCATTCCGCATTTGATTATTACATTGGTGTGTGTGTGTGTGTGTGTGTGTGTGTGTGTGTGTGTGTGTGTCTGTCTGTCTGTCTGTCTGTCTGTCTGTCTGTCTGTCTGTCTGT
>CALSBZ010000012.1:2790694-2853413 GCA_943591055.1 Gobionotothen gibberifrons | reverse complement strand
CCCCCAATATCCTCCCCACCCCACACACCCCCTGCCCACCCGGGTGTGAGTAGCGGGCTGTGTGGAATAAATGAGCTCATTCATACAGTGTTGAGCAGCTCCATCCCTCTGCTGCCCGGCCCAATGTAAACAAGCCTAAGGTGGCCGGTTATAAGCCAGGAGCAAGGAGTGTGTCTGGATCAGGACCATCATCCAACTGCTGTTCCCGGGGAAAAGGATATTTGAAAAGTCCTATTGTATAGAGACTCGCTTAGAGCGTTCATTTGATGGCAAATGAAAACAACTTCCAACTCCTGCTGCTTTAGATTTAAATGTGGTATGGCAGTTGGGTCAGCCCAACAGAGGAGAGGCGATTCAAGGAAGCAGAGGCAGTTCAGAATTAGTGATCTGCTAAATATTATACAGGCATTTATCAAAAAGGAACTACTTTTCCATCATTTAATTTAGTTACACACATTTCTATTAATGTAACTTAACATTTCTAGCTTTTATTTCACTTATAAATATTCCATGAGTCCTGACATGTCACTATGACTTGAATGAGTGAACTGCTTAGTAGGACTAAAATAATTACTCAATTAATTAATTAGCGTACTGACAATATTAATCTTCAACTATAATCCAATTATCGCTTAACTCACTTTGGACGTACAATGTTGTGGTTTCGGCCTTAGCTTGACAAAGAATGTACTTAATATATACTTAAAAAAAGATTAGCATATTAATTGAAAGTAAAAGAAAATCCCAGCCCCAGTTAATTTGAATTCTTTAAGACAATAGATGACATTTAAAATATGACTTATTGTGGCGTTAGCAACCGGGCAAACTAGCTTGCTAACCTAAAATGGATGGGTGGATGGATGGATGGATGGATGGATAGATGGATGGATGGATGGATAGATGGATGGATGGATGGATGGATGGATGGATGGATGGATGGATGGATGGATGGATGGATGGATGGATGGATGGATGGATGGATGGATGGATGGATGGATGGATGGATGGATGGATGGATGGATTGATGGATGGATGGGTGATAGGTAGATAATAGATGGGTAATTAGATTGATATAAATAAATAACGGCAAGTGAGTAAAACCTTTATTTAGTAGGCAGTATTCAATATATAAATGTAGTGTGTCGTAAGGATGTGGTACGTTAGTGTGCCGTACGTTAGTATTGGAACACAGCCGATCTCTCTTTCACTGATATGCATCTTGTCCTGTCTGGATGTTCTGCACCATGACTATCCTTGGTAACTGGGTATGAATGGACAGGCTCAGACTCTATAATGAGGAGCTCTGTCAGCACTTCAGCTTCAGAGACTTTTATTGCAAAGTGTAAGTTAAGCAAGAACAGAGGGGCTGCTGTATATCTCCTCTGCAAAAACGATGTAATGACTACTACAGATGATAACCTTGTGATAAACTGAACTTCCTCTCACATCCTTTTTCTCACTACCTCGACCCCTTTAAAAATATCTTCACAATTGCATTTAGATAAAAGATTTAAGAGATATTGTACTTCTTGTATTAATCCTCTGAGAATTTAAAAGACTATTTTACAATCAAATTGTTTCTATTGTGTGTTTTGAGGTCATGCGTCCATTTCAATCTGTTTTTAAATCACTGTCTGAGCTTGAATAAGCCAGCAGGAGAAAAGTGCTCAGTGGATGAGACATGTTTACCAAGCTGCTGCTGCGACATGTATTAGGCAGATGGGTGTGTTTCATAAAGCTTTTCATTATTAACTCAACAATGGCTCTCACATACTTGAAAACCACTCAGTGAAAAAGCCTGTAAAGCACACAGGGGCTGAACTGGAAATGTATATGTGCCTTTGGACAAAATGTTTTCAAACGCCAGCTAAGGTCACATGCTTAAATTGGTTCGTTTGAATAATAAATCATTGCTCTTACTCTTGCAGATGTTTCTGGATTCTCCTTTTCCAGTGTTTTGTATCCACTTCAACCCCTGTCTAATCAGTAAGCTAATTTAAAACCAAAGTTGAAATGGCAAGGCTATCTCTCCACGCAATAACAACAGCAAGAAAACCTGAAGAAACAAGGGGCTGAATTAAAAAAAGAATAATTATTCACACTTAACACCCAGCAGCGGTTATTCTCTGAGGTAATCAGAGATTTCACAAAGCCATTCTTTGTGGTGACCTTTGCCTTGGCTCTTTATGCAATGTAATTTCAGTTGTTATAAATGAGCTGTGGCTGTTCATTTATCTGTCATATAGAAATACACACCCAAATGCAAAATATGGGAGTGTGTTATTTATTCATCTATCATCCTGTAAAATGTTTTGCAATCTGAATAATGGAGGAGCTCAAGGTCAGTTATTACAAGCTGAGCAATTACTAAGGAAATATAATACAATTATTGCTTTAAATAGTGACCTGAATCTTAATGTCCAAAGACTTGAGTCCGTCTCCAAAACCTTAGATCTCCACAATGGCAAACATCATAAACTTAAAGAGTCAAACTTCTGCTGTCATGAAAATAACCACTGGGACCAAAGGCTACTACTAACAGTGCATGTAGAAACCAGTGATATCTCCACACCAATAAAAGACCAATAAAACAGCATATTAAGTTCAAATTCAAAGTCAAAAGGAAAAACACCACTGTGAATTTCCAATAAAATCACTTAAAATAACACTTGACACAGTTTCCCATAACTCCCTGTGTCGTACAGAGCCTCACTCGCTCACGCCTTCCTTCTCATTTAAACATAACCTCAGTATTGCCCTCCCCGCTGGACATGCAGCCCCTTTCTTACCTCTCATATTCCAGGTTGTCATGGTCACAGCGGGCGTCCTTGTGCTTCTCCCAGTCCTTCCCGTGGCGGCACGTCGTCAACGACACAATGTCCTTTCCGTTGTGGATGTGATGAAGAGCGTTTCTGGTGTCTGAACCGATGCCCGTCAGATAGCGCTTCCCCTTAAACATCAGCAGGTACTTCCTTCGTGGCGGCGTGGCATTCCTCACCAGCCAGCCCCGCTCTCCGCCCTTCTGCGGGTGTTCCTTTGAGAACAGCGGGATGGACACGTCAAAGCCTGGCCTGAAATGTTCCGTGTTGAGGCTGGCTTTGGCTAAGATGGCCTGGCCAATGTTGAAGCCTAGGTCCTCTGTGTAGTTAGGCCAGGTGCCCGAGTACAGGTTGAAGATCAGGTGGTTCCTACCGTCATTCCAGAGCGGGTAACCCTTGATACGTTCATCCAAATTGGGCACAAACTGTCCTGATAGCTGGTCCCGATCTAAGGTGTCTATCCCGAGCACAAACAGGCACGCTTCACGGGGGTCTGTTGTGAAGTACCGGGACTCACCTATGGACATCAGGATCTTCCTGTAGCTTTCTGACACATGGTCATTTTTCTCTGTCGGATATATATACACCCTGAACCCTTCTCTTCCTCTACGGCGACACCGCGAGAAGTCGAAACAGGTCTCCATACGGCAGCGACTGTCCTTATAAATGGTCGACCACGCCTGGCGGCGCTGGTGGGGCGACTCAATCGTCCCGGGGTCCGTCTGGAGCTCATCCAGGTGGGCATAGCGGGGCAGGAAGGCCCTGTCGGTCCAGTTGGGCCAGGGGCGCATCACTTCACCCCGCTGGCGTGTCAGCAGGCGGAGCACACGTAGCTGGGCTCCTCCACCGCAGTAAAAGAGGACCAGCCAGCAGCACGCACACAAGCCCAGCAGAACATACTTCTTACGGGCCTGCATGGGGGCCTGTCACTGTCTCTTTATTCCGCTCTGTCTCTCTTTCGTCCTCTGATTTTCCTCTCCTCTGCCCCTCAGCTCTGTAGCCTCACAGGGGCGGGGGGGGACTGACTTGTGATTTTTTTTAACAAGGAGGGTCTAACGAAGGACAATGTGTTAACAAGGACATTACTGCCTCTGAGGGTGGCCCAGTCCACTTTGCCATTTAGGATAACGCAATCCGAGTAACTGACTCCCCTCTCTCAGTCTCTTCCTGCCTCCCCCATTTACTCTCCACTGTCCTCTCAGATTTGTGAATTAGCCTGTGTCTGCTGTGGCAAGCGCTGCTGCTTCTGTGTGCATTTCCTCCGCTGCCCAGCCGGGTTGAGTGTGATGAAGGGTGATTTCTGCACTCTCTCGGGCCAAGCTTGCTGCCTCATGGTGCCTGGCGCTTTCTGCAGGGCCCCTCCTTGGGAGAAGTAAACAAAAACAATACAGATCAGTACACAGTCCGAGTTGCTGCCCCTCGACAAATACAGAGACATACATCATACAACTACTGCCTCGAGAGATCCCATAACTTACACCTTTGTTTGTCCAATGGGGATTAGCTTTAATTTGTTTTTCATTTTGGACCGACTGCCACTCCTAACACATGTAAACAACAATACTGAACATTTGGGTACTGTTTAACTTGCAGCAGAGGATTTAAAACTGTTCAAATCCATCTGTAGCTTGAGCTCATAAAGAGATAAGTATAACTCAGAACCATCTGTTTATTAAGTCCAACTTTTCTCTATCTCCGTCTCTCTCTGGCCTCCACATTCCACACAAAATATGTATATGTGCTAACTTCTGGATGAGTCTTAGACAGGACTAGATATTATCATGCTTTTCAAGCTCCAGTTCAACTGACACAGATACAGTTGAGGTGAAGTGAAGGAGAAAATAAGAGAGACTGCATCTAAAATGGAGATTTTGGAAACGCAGAGTGAAAACAGAGCAACTTTATAGCCCTAAAACGTCCGTTCACCTTGGAGTGAAGGCTTTCTGTGTTACATCCCTAAAACTTGTAACGGTTTTTCAGCCTCGTATTTGTTGCCAAACATCCCCCCTATAACTCCCCAACATGTACAGTTAAACGTAGTGTGTGTAGGGGGAGATCGTCTCACAGTGAAGGGCAGTGTTCGCACTGCCAGCTGCCACACAAAGGCAGCTTTCAGGTCTCACCTGGCCGCTCTCACTCTCTACCTCTCATTCACATTCCCCGTGTCTGCCTCTTCTCCAGCCAAGCAGAAGTGATGCCTGCCTTCTCTGCTTGCCATAAAACAAACAGCACACCAGCAATGTGTAAACAATGCACGTTCTGATTTTCCCACCTCAAAAGGTCACAGGAAGTGAGGATTAACGTGTGAATTGAATGGCTTCTTCTCGTGATTGTTCTGTATATACTCTGGTTTGTATCGGGAAAAACCTCAGCTTCAGAGAAATAAAGGAGAACAGCATGAACACTGTTTACCTATAACTGGTTTTCAACGGAATCCCTGAAACTAAACCGGTCACATATGTATCAGTCAAGAAAAGCCCTACATGCCTTTAGCTTTGGGAATAAGGCTGTAACTTTTTGAAAGTCAGAAAATGGATGACCATTCAACATTAGAATACTCAGTCTGTTATTATCTGTTCAAAGTCATCATTTTAGGGGGGAATTCACACAAAAACAATAATTTGATTTGTGGCGGCTCAGTGTTTCCAAAACTGCGTCATTCTTTAACACCCCCTGCTGCAATTCCAAGAAAATAGGGTATTGTGTCTCTTACAACCTCTATTTGAAAGCATCAAAATAACTTAAACATGCATACATAAGGCACACAAAATGGCCCATTTCTAATGAGCCTCATTGCAAAATTCAAAGATATTATTGCTCCTAGTTAAAACTACTTTTTGTTCCTCTGTCTTTATGCTTTGGGAAGTGAGCCTCCTAACAAGACCTCTATCTCAAGCTTGCTCTGACCCTCACAACCGACACATAGGCCTCAAGCGTATTTATACTTTGCCACATGCAATCACATGTAAAACAAAAATGGCAAATTACACTCAGCTGCAAAACCTTATGGCTGTGTTTCATTAGTGCACTACATTTTAAGAATGGGAACTTAAGACAGGTCATATTGCTGTTGCAATGATGTGCAATTCCTGATGCTATCAGCGGCTGCCACGAATTCATCCCTCAATGTTCTCACACTCATATGTTGTTGTTCTCTTTGCTAACGCAAAACAGAGAAGCCTAGCAAGCTGTGCTAAACAGATAATCCTGTCACCGAAGCAACGGAGAATTCATGTGTGGAAGGATTTTGGATTTGATCCCATAGATAGAGGAAAAAGTCATGGGTAATGCTGAATTGAAATGCAACTGCCTTAAAAAACGGATAGCTTGTCCATCATGCAACGCAGAGTAGTCACTGCAAACAAATGGAGCGACAGTAACTCGACAGAGGTTATGTTTAGGCAACGTGGGCGGCATTCAAAGACATGCTAGTTCAGATTTATTCAAACTTGACAAGGTGATAGGCCCTTTACTTAACTGTAGGTTGGCTGTAGCAGAAGCATCTGTACATGAGCTTCTTACAGTGCCAGCGTGTGAACACTGCAGCTGGTAGTGTCAGCCAAACTGGACCAGATACTTCAAGCCGGCTAATCTGCCAGAGGAGATGTAAGTGGGTGGTTTTGGCACCTTCCTTGTTTCTGCTTCTCTGGCTGTGACTGTAGCAGCGTGAGCAGCAAGCAGTCCAAGTTAGAGAAATAGACACTTGGGATCCCATTACATTCTGCTCATCAATAATTCACTTGCTCCTTTAGTTAAGGCATTGATTTTTCTTTCTTAATTTTTTTTCCTGCTTTATATCCCCTGCCACCAACGTGCACAATTAGACCTCACTCTTCTTCAGGGAACACTCCGGTATGTGATGAGTACGAGCTGTGTCCTGATGATTTGTGGTTGTGGGGATAATTGATGGTGTTGGCAAGAAGGTGTAATACAAAAGTGATGGAGGGTATCATTATGATGATGGTAATGATGATGGGCACGCAGAATGTATTCCATTGCCTTATATAATCTAATGCTATTGTAATCCATTGCTTTTGTTCGTCTTCCCGCAGTTGTCCCGTATAGATGTCCTCATTGATTTGGGTTCACTGAAGTCTCTCTATTACTGCTGGATCAACAATAGGAGCTTCCATTTCCTTGCTTAAGCTGCAATAACACCATCAAACACAATCTTTTTAAACACCTTCACTTCACTACACCCTTTATTTGATTTAACTTATCAAATAATAGCAGCTCAAATTTGAATTGATTTCAAAATTATAGAGATATTTCCGAGGCAATAAAGCATTTCAGGTTTAGAGGAGGAAAGGGGATAATATGTGACATTAATAATATCATTGAAGCAAAAGAATATATAAAATTGGGGAATGATAATATATAGTTTTTCATACCCTTCTCTCACTTCACAACAGCTCCCGTTTAAAACTGTTAAGTTGCTCCCTACCATCCTAATTTGTGTGTGCAAGGACAGCCTGTACAATGGTCCTTGTGTGGCCATTAACAACCAGCTATAATGATAAATGTAACTCAGAGAAACTCTCGGGCATGCCTGGACCTGACAACAACCTTGGAGATACAAATCAGCAAGGTGACACACACGTATGGATGCACACATACACACACGTAAGTGGCTTTAAGTGGTGAGAGAAGTCCCTCTGTCGTGGATCAATGATGGATCATTATGGTTGGGTGACTAGCACTGGAAAAAGCCACAAGGCTCATTGAATTGAGGGGCCAGAGGTGAAGGAAAGGGTTCAAGGAAAGGTGAGAGCAGGATTCAGAGCTCTACAATTCCACTGCTCTTCAGTCCCTCTATAACTTCTTACCTCAATTTTAACTTTTCCTGCACTCCATCATTCCCTTTCTTTTTTGCCTAATTTTCCTCTCCTACCTAACCTGACTGGAGGGTTTTTACATATAAACAATAGCATTTTGCACTGTTCTCCTCTTTTAATTATTCCTGCTTCAGCTTCAAATGGGGCTGGGGGAGGTGAGCACAAAACACTTAAAAGACATGAGGAATCCTCCCAGCAAGGCCAACAATTCTTTGATCATTCGTTTGCCTTGAGTGCAAAGAAACTTCCAGGCAGGTTCATTTAGAGTTTACTGAGCAAGCAATGAGATTGTGTGAACACCGCAAATGGAAAGGCAATAATGTATGCTGCATTCAAATCAGCTAATATAAAGTGGCAGGTGTATCATGTACTGTACAAGCAGAGCAGGAGAATGTTCCACAATCTCACTGCAATGGGAGGAAACTCTCAAATTGTTTGCTCACATCTCTAAAAGGGAACCATTTCGATAATCTCTCCGAGTGAACACACTGGATTTAAAATAGAATCCCCAATGTCCACGAACTCAAGGGCTATTTTTGATTATTTGTATGGTATGCATTATTTTCAGTAAAAAACATGCTGCACACCCCAATATTAATAGCAAGTCAACAACTGTACCTTACACTGCTCTTGTATGGATCCTACTTACACCATGTACAGTGCAAAATCAGATCACAGTTACTATTATTAATGACTTATTTTATTAAAATACAATGTTTGTTTCGCTGTGGTGTAAACAGATACTTAAGGTGCTTTTCTCTCTTCACATCGAAACATGTTTAACAGGTATGTGCTGTAGTATTAAAACGTTCTTTCCGATACCTCTAGTAACCGCGAGTGTCCCAAATCAAGCAACGGAAGGTCATTAATTAAAAAAGGACAGGAAAGGAACATGTCAAGGGGAAAAAAAGGGGAGGATGAAGGACATTTAAGAGGCATGGAGGGAGAGAATGACAAGTGGGAGAGGGAATTAATTATCCATATGTCATGGATGACAGCTGGACCAAGTCCCTTTACTTCCTGCCCTAGATCTTCTCCTCTCTGAGGGCACTAAGGGCTTCCCTCAACTGTTTCTACCTGCTGCGAGTTTTCCACAGAACTACACTATTAAGTCATTCGGGGAAATGGAATAGAATTCTGTCATCCCATCTGTCTCCCCTGAATTCTGTTTACACAGCAGCTTATTCAACTGTGGTTAGGCAGTCTTTGACAACAAATGAAAACTGACGTGTTTTGAAATGGATGTCACCGGTGATGGCCTTCTGCAGCAAATTGAGTATTTGTCGATTTGCGTTTTTCTTCCACAAAATGGGATCTTTTTTATTAAGATATTTTGCCTTTCAGGGACAGATTGTCTTTCCTCATAGTTGTTCAATTGGTGGTTTCCTGACCACAGCACCAGTTCTGAGCACAATATTGTGGATGCACAAAATACAAACCACTGCTATTTAAGTCATTTGCAGGTTTGAGCCACTGATACTGAGAAGCAGAAGCAGCACCTTTATTATGTCTGAAATTGTTTGGGTAGTATCATAGATCAGGTTGTAAATTGACACTGGATGGGCTGGTAAAATAATATTTCCTTTTTCCATCTGAATTGATATTAGCTTTAGTGGTCTTTATGACCACACGGATGATGGAAGCTGATACGCTGATAACTCCTGGGTGATGCACTACATTTACAAATACCAGTGTTTGGTGGTAGCCAGGCCTTTCAGTGACTTTTTATGGCTGAGTGTGCTTGAGTGTGTCTGAACTATACTTATACACACATCTGGCATGTGTGTTTTTGCTGGCGACATATTAGTTCAGTAAAATGAAGTGTTCTGAAGAAAACACACATTTTGTGGTGAGGTGAAAGCCTCAGTCGAGCTAAAATTAAATCCCGGACTCTGTCATTACAGGCCTGAGAGATGTGACAGCGTGACCTGGGACCAGAAGATAGCCGCACTGCAATTTGTTGTGTTATTGTAGTTTTCCAAATCTTTTCGCTTGTGACCCCTCAAAATGATTCTTCTTTCTAGTTGTGACCCCTCAATTCAGGTTGAATATGTCTCTGATTGGAGGAAAGTTCGAACAAAGAGTCAAGTGCAGTTTGTAATACAGGTCCCAGCATTATGGAAGCAGTGAACGCTGAGGGAGCTGCTACTCAACAAGAGTAACTGTGTATCTGTGCAGCAAAACAAACTCACATTGTTTTAATGGAGCCACCCCATGATTTTCCAGTTGAATGCTTTTAATGAAAAGCAGCAGCAGTAAGAAATGTGGGGAATGCATTAGTGATATCTTTATAAAGCTTCGGTTAGGTCTAAAGAGATGAACAGGGTTATCAATAAGGTGAAATTACAATGGGTTCCATGCTGCATTGTTTCCTTTGAGTCCTTTATGCATGATAAGGACGTTGTGGTAAATGCGGACTCGATTCCTGAAAATCTTAGATCCTCACTTTAAAGGCCAAAGGATATAAAGTTATCTAAATCAGCAGCAACAATCAATTAGGTCTTGAACCCTTAGGTTGGAAACTATTGCATCCTTGATGAAGTGACCTTAGTGGCCAGCCTAGTGAAGAATGTGTGTGTGTTTTTAGTGCGAGTGTAAATTCCTTCATTAAAGCAAGGTTGCATTTGAGGAGTTCTTTTCCAAAACGCTATAAAAGCCAAATTGAAAATTGAGTTTGTTGTGCCATTTTGCTGTGTACTGAACCTATTCACTGCTCTATCAACGTTTCATGCCAAATCGCTATATATCCTATATATATAAATTTAATATTAACAAAATGTGTGGGTCGAGGTAAAAAATGTCATTTTCCTGAAAACTATTAAAATGGATATATAGCGTTTTGGAAAAGAGCTCCTCATTTCTATCTTTTTTTAACTGCATAGATCCTGACTGTCAATGAGGTCTGCAGGCATCAAAATAAAAGTTCTGTGCCTGCTGACAGATCTGCATTAAAGACTTACAACCGGTATGTGATCCAAGTTCTATTTTCTGTCCTCACCTACTAGTTGCCCTTTGAAATTGAGATGCTCTTTACACTCCCACACAGCATATGCATATATAAGCAGACACATACACAAGCCCATATGTGCATTTTGGTGTATGCTGAGAACATTTGCTTTTTACTGGATAAAAAAACACTCTGTCCACAAGCAGCTACTGGAGTATATTTCCATTAGATCGACCACCTCAGAACCACAATGACCATAAAGGTTCTTTAACTAGTCAATTTTCATAATGTGTATAACAGCACATTCTCTTTCACCTTAATAAAGCACCATAAAAATACTTGCTCCGCGTGGGCAGTGGAACTCTGACACGGTTAATAAGATGTTTACCTCAAGCTGAATGCCCTGCGACGCAACCGGCCTCCCAACCGCGCTCACATTCCAAACCCAGCATAATTACAAGCCGGGTTGATTAATTATGTCTCAACAATATGCTGCACTCCAACGCCACAAGGGCTAATTAACAGAATGAACAAGATGGGTAGGAACAGTTATTAAGGGGGTTCAAGCTCATACTCGGAATTTGGCAAAGCAGTGGATCGTCCCAGAAAAATGTGATAAAAAAACATGCAGACCAGGATGCATGACACAAACCAGTGGCACAGAGCGCTGAGCTTATAGAGTGAGAAAGCTTCTGATACAGTAAGTGGGCTTCTCTGTGTTCAGGCTGAGCACCTGACAACACACACAGCATGTAGTGAAATCCATCTGCCTTATTAACTGTTCCTGCTCGCAGTGCAACCTGCAACTCATCTTATCTCCGGAGCTCCGGGCTGAAGGCATTCCTATCGCAGGACTCGGATTAGATCGACCTGTAAACAATCCGACCTTGACAACACGGGGATGATATACGATCTGACCCTGGGATAAGAAAGAAGCGGCACATTCCAGACGGGGGCTTAATTAGTAGAATGTCCCTGACACTGGAGATTAAAATAGTTTTTGCAGAATTTGGCTTGAAAACATTCAGGAGAATAAATGCATTTCAGACTCCAATGTCTCCCTCTAAACATATTACATATAACAATCATTTTATTATTTATTAATACTACTATACACTATATTATACTTCTATACTAGATACTAAAACTGTAATTGTGTCATCCTTAATGCCACGTCTTTACTCCCAGACTTGGTTATTATTACACAAAAGTGCATGCAAATAGATAATCACTATGCACAGTGACCCATCAAGGTTAATAGCATTTAAAGGTCATACACTGACATCCTCAACCCCTTTATTAAAAGCCTTGATAATGGAAATGCCCACCACATCTGGGATATGAATAGTATCTGTATTGGCCAAATGCTTTGACAAGACAAGATTTGTGCTTCTCTTAATCACCGGGGAGGGTATTAGAGAACCGTCACAAATGCAAAATCCTATTAAGACGAGGGGGTCGCCATTACAATAAAGTCATTTCATAAATCAGATGAGATCCATGTACAGCTTGCCATCAGGATTCAGCCTCCCCAGAGAGCCTTTTACCCGCATCCCTGATAATAGCAGCACTTTATTTAGGATCACTGAGTGAAGTCAGTGTCTTTTTCTATCAAATGAAAATAACTAGAGAGGTGTAATTCATTGTGGCAGTAACTATATTCATCAGTACATATCTCTGCAAAGTAGACTTTACATTCAGTTTACGTTTAGATCATAGTTGGTTGCAGGGGCGGATCTACCAGAGTGGCATAGGGTGGCAGCTGCCACCCCAGTTGGCAGCTTTGTTTTGAAATAAAAGTTGTGGCTCATCGTACATTTCTGAGAGAAAATCCCTAATGTGCAAGTGAATGCAGCACAAGACGCGAGTCTTGTAGCCCCTCCCCCGGCCCTGCCGTGAGCATGGAAATATGATTGGCGGCGATTTCATTTGAACGGGACGGCGCAAAACGAGAAGCATTCGAACAGTCTATGATTCTGACCCAAGTAGATGGAAGGAATGAGGTATTTGCGGTCTTCAATGACAGAGAAGAGACTGTCAAGTTTGGCTGTACTCAGCATTGAATCAAAACGCACTAAAGCTTTGGATCTTAATACGTTTGTGAGGCATTTTGCTGAACAAGATGGTAATCGCCGCATTCAGCTGTAATAGGCATGCCAACTTGATGCTCTGCTCACGGAGGATGAGCATAAAAAACTGTTAAGATGATGACCTTATGAATATTTTTTAAGAGTTTTAAGTCCTGAGAAAATCAAAGAAGACATGTGTAAAACTTCACTGCCCAGCCAAACAAAAGTAACCACTTTAATTTAACTAGGCCAGTAGGTAAGGGCTTTCCACTGGATAATAACTGCAGCGATGTATATGTTTTTGCTGAATACACGTTTTTTAACCCTAACTGATGCACTTCTTTAATGTTTGTTCTTTCTTATGTAAAGTCAAGGTTGTAACTGTTTGCAGTACATTTGTGGGGCGCTGAACTGTTCTTTTGATTCTTATGCATTTTGATATATGATAGTAATTTGTCTTTCAAATTTGAAGGAGGGTGAGCAAGCATCTTGAGGAACATTCATCATTAACTCCTCCAAAAAATATAGTTTATTCAATAATAAATGAATATGTGAATCATAACAGTGATTGACAGCTGATAGGAATGATATGATTGTTAATATTATCATATTAATTCAGACAAACGTCGATGAGACAGTTAATGAATATACTTATTGCAGCAGTCTGCATAGATTTGGTACCCCTGCTGGTCTGAGAGTGAAACAAACTCATTCAGTTATTGTTCAGTTAAAATTCATTAAATTATGTCTGCCACCTTATATATTTCAATTTAAGGCTTTACTGATGTGCCACAATAATGTCACCTAATGTTATTGAGTTACAATATAAATATTGTGGCTTTCCAAGTTAACATTGATTGATATGACTGCGATTAAATCAGCATATACTTCTGCCAGGGGATGCCACCCCTCAAAATCTCCTGCCACTCTCTTGCCACTCCATGAATATTTTTTCTAGATCCGCCCCTGGTTGGTTGGATGTTCTTCGCACCATCCTGCACTCAGAAACAGCATGACAGCTGAACAAGTGGCAACATTATTTAATATTCTTGGATGTGGCAGAGTCATGTGCAGCCCACAGCCCATCTGAGCAGTGGGAGAAGATGATCCTCTGCCAAAAGATTCAAACGTGTGCTGAATATTTTCCAAAAGCTCAGAGAGTTTACGGAAGCTTTGAACGGACCCAGATAATGAATAATTATCTTCAAAGCATTAGAATTACAGTTAATTATTTAGGTCCATAAGTGAATCAGTCACGGTGACACAGTATTTGGACGGTACTTTAACATGTGACAGTCTCTCTATCAAGCTGTTCAGCCTACCTAGAACGCTACAGAGATCCGATGCAGGTGGCGGCAGCAGGTTCATGGAGCTGTGGGCAGGGTGGTTCCGGCCCTTAGTCCCCCTGAAGCAGAACAGTTGCGCACTGAACTGTTGAGCTGCTACCGCTCACTTCGCCGAGGACACCAGCTGCATAGGCTCAAAGCACCAACTTCTCCTCCTCATGGGGCGACCCCTCACTCGATTTACGAGCCTACAATGCTGACAAAGCGCAAACATACCCACCGTCCATCAAATAATAAGGCTGAATGTCCCACCGTCCCCTCGTGTCTGTTAACAACATTTCCCAGATCTCGCATTTGCTGATTTGTCGGGTTCTCCTTTATTATCCAGCATGCACCTCTCTCACTCAGAGCACCATGGATCGCACATCATCACTCCCTGCTGCTCCAACAGCCACCTGGCAGTCCTCATCATAAATAAACCAGGCAGTGGAGAATTAAAGTGTCCCTGTTGCACCTACACCGAGTTCAGATTATGGTGACCTTGTATAGCAGTATTCCATCTATATATAAGAGCAACAGAATAACAAAAGGTTATTTCTTGTTTTGCCTCTTTGTATGATCGTGAGGGCTGCCTCCAACATTTGCAATTCAACATCCGAGCAGCGTGAGTGACAAAGGTGCGCTGCTGCTGAGCGACGGGCAAACAATACACAAGGAGCTGAAGGCACTTAAGGTTATCCTATGGTGGAAAAACGCACTGTATTCCTCATGTTATAATAGTAACCTGTGACATGTGTGTGTCAGTGGGCAGTTACGCGTTTAGTTGCATGAGCATGCCTTTAGAATGCTCTTTAACTCCGAATATAGAAATGCAATCTATAATCTCAACAGACTCATCATTCCCTTTATCAGTAGGCTACTCCGATACATATACAAGAAACACAGAATCCAAACACAGAGAGCAGAAATAACACAGTATGATCCCCGCTGAGCACCGACTTCCCCCCCGACACAGAGCTCTCTTACCGGGTGGCGAAGCAGCCTCTTCCCCTCTCTGGTAATTTTCCTTTTCACACCACGGCCGGGCATTTGCGAATCAATTCAGCGTGCAGGTCTCCCCGTCGGGATATGAATGATGAATGTGCGGGTTAAATTGTCCATTTTCCATATCCACAACAGTCTACACACGACCCGCCCCCGGGAGGCAGCGATTGGTCCAGAGGCTGCTCGACGTCTTCGTTCAGCGTAAAGAAAAACACACACATCTGGATGCAACCGCGCGCAACTCGCTGTGGAAACACCGAATTACGCACAGGAATGAAACCGACATGGATGGGCGTCACATTTCTCATGGCCCCTTTAAATGTAGACTATTAATTCGGGCTGAACTTTAGATAGATATCTTGTCACCTTTGCGGAAACTATTCAAATACATCAGTGTAAACACTGGCCATCATGACTATCAGGGAGACCAATTTGGGAGAGTTGTGTTGTTTTAGCTGTTAAATTATAAAACGGCACTTTTGGAATGGCAATATGTTGGCATATATTTAGCTAAACACATTAATCATCTAAAATAAATAACAATTTAGCCCCAAGTTAAGGATTTGAACAAGCCAAAAAGGATGTTAGGAATCAGGTCGTTTCGAAATGCCCCACTAGCAGAAGTATTTTAATATAGTCAACTGTATTATGTGTTGTAGTGAGTGTCTTTTAAATGTGTGACAACGTGGGTATACATAGGCTACCCGGGAAACAGAGGAGAGTGACTGAGCGCCTTGAAACATGTCTGAGACTCTTGCGCCGCCCTGTGTGCGGATTAAGTCATCCTTCTTTCTTTCCTTCCCTCGGATTTCACTTTGTCTAACTTTGGAAGAATATTTTATCTGTGGCTTTGCCTCCTGGCTCCCGCTCAGCACTGAACCGAATCAAGTGTGTGAAGACAGACAGAATCTGATCACTGAGCACCAGCACGAGGCTCTGAGGATTAGTGACAGCTGTCACAGTCTGAGTGGGCTTTCAGCAGCAAGGACAGAAAGGGAAAGAGGGGGGAAACACGGTGGAATAAGAATCATCATCAACTCTTAATAATTCAATTAATAATGTGAATGCCTGACAATATAAATAAGGGTAGTTTATCAGGTATTAAAACATATTTATATATTTTGTATTTTCTGTATTAAAAAAAAATAGATGATATGTTCAGCTCTATTAAACACATATCTGGAATGAATGGATCAAGTTTGGGAATCCATTTCAGCGCTGCATGTCCACAGAATACTATTGAGCAGTCCTGTGAGGATATTTAGAAGCCTTTGTTCCCCCTACAGATCAGGCACACACTATGATAATGATGATTTTTTTTTGTGAGGCACTATTATAAATCCCTCTTGTTTCTGTAATTGTACTTTATGTTGTTGTTTGTTTGCCTCATTGTTAATTTACTTTTGGTTTGTATATATATAAACTAATAATGCACCTTGAGTAAGGATTTATTTTTAAATATAACTACAGTTCCCAAGGTCAATAATTCATTCTCAAGCTCAGATGTCCTCTTCAGACAATATGAAGAAATACACATAGCCTAGTAATGAGTTATACCTTACCATTAAAAAAAAGTGAGACAAATGGAGAAAGTTAATTTAGAACCTTTTGAACATTTACACCTCATCACTCCAAAGAGCAAATTTTAAACACTCACTTGCAAGTTCAGAGAGCTTAGAAAAGCAGATCTTAGGCATTTAAATGCAAAAACTGTTCTATTGTGAAATGCTTACACATCTTTTTGATACAATTCCTTTTTGGTGGGGGAACGAAGCTGCAATGAAATATAATGTAAAGAGAATATTTTGAATGCCTGATTAAATAAAACATATTTTGTGACTAGATGTTGTGGCTTTATTTAAAGTGGCTATATTTTAAAAATATATTGTAGGGCCATACCTATACAAAACATGTCTGTGAAGTTTTTTGCTTAAAATACCAAACAGATCACCCATTGTAGCCATGCCTCATACCCCTCTATTCCAGCCCTCCTCCAAAAAGGCTGATTCTGTGACCTTAAATGGAACAGCTGCTGCTAGCCACACCCCTTTCAGAATCAGAATCAGAAACGGGTTTATTACCAGGTTTGTTCACACATACGAGGAATTTGACTTGATGTCATGGTACATACATAAAATATAAAACAAAGAATCTAAAACAAGAAGTATAATATAAAACAAAAAATGGACACTGTAATATAGTTAAATAGCAATAAAATAAAGCAGTCATTTACAGCGAAATGCAATGAGTTATAGAATATAAAATATGAAATATGAATATGTGCAGTAAGCAGTATTTGAACAGCATTAATGTAATGCATATAGAGTCTACGTTGTGTCAGTGGGGGGGCCGGGCCTTGTTTAAGAGGCCGTAGTGGAGGGGAAGAAAATGTTCAGGTGGTGAGAGGTTTTGGTTCTGATGGAGCGCAGCCTCCTGCCAGAGGGGAGGGGGGTGAACAGTTTGTGTCCAGGGTGGCAGGGGTTGGCCACTATCTTCCCTGCCCGCCTCAGGGTTCTGGAGGCATGCAGGTCGTGGAGGGATGGCAGATTACGGCCGATCACCTTCTCTGCAGAGCGGATGACTCGCTGCAGCCTGCCCTTATCCTTGGCTGTGGCTGCGGCGTACCAGATGGTGATGGAGGAGGTGAGGATGGACTCGATGATGGAGGTGTAGAAGTTCACCATCATTGTCCTTGGCAGATTGAATTTCTTCAGCTGCCTCAGGAAGAACATCCTCTGCTGGGCTTTTTGGATGAGGGAGCCGATGTTCTGCTCCCATTTGAGGTCCTTCTTCCTAAAGTCCACAACCATCTCCACTGTCTTGAGAGCGTTGAGCTCCAGGTGGTTGTCCCTACACCCGGTCACCAGATGGTCCATCTCCTGTAGGCAGACTCGTCCCCACCAGAGATGAGTCCGATGAGGATGGTGTCGTCTGTGAATGTTTTAATCAAGAGTTATCAGTCTCACATATTTCATGGCTGGTGCAGACAAAAGACGAATTAAAGTGTTACCTTCAATAAAAGAAAGTATCACAATTCAGTTTAGACAAAAAACATTATTATTATATAATTAGTCCTTGTTATAAAACACTCCAGTGTCATAAATCCTAGAAAGAGTTATTAGCGCACTTGGAGTGAACAGGATAGATATAAACTAATAAGGCACCTTGAGTAAGGATTTCTTTTTAAATATAACTACAGTTCCCAAGGTCAAGAATTAATTCTCAAGCTACAGCCATGCTCCAGATGTCCTCTTCAGAGAATAGGAAGAAATATACATAGCCTAGTAATGAGTTATACCTTACCATAAAAAAAGTGCATGAGACAAATGGAGAAAGTTAATTTAGAACCAGAGAAAGAATATATATACATTTATTTATGTATTCATTAATAATGAAAGTATATGTATGTTATGACATAAATCACGTATAATACAACGGAATGTGCATGCGTAAAATTGAATTGCCACTGTAACCCCCTTACCCCCCCCCCCACCCATCATGTTATTGTCCTGTTCTGTTTGTAATATGTGTGAGCATTGTCCATGTCCAAGTTATACCTTACCATACTATGAGGTAATAACTATAACCTTGTGAGGATGAGTACATTTTGCATGTTCTTCGCGGTTCTATAAAGTCAGAAAATCAACAACAACACATATAAAATACTGTACAAGGAGGATATATTCGACAGAAAATAATTATTGTTCCTCTTGATTATTGTGATCATAAACAATATTGATATGCCCTGGGGCAAACATTCAAAAGTGAGGTAATGTTTTCAAATTGAATGCTATTATATCCAATATTTCCCATGTACCTGAATGCAGCATAAAGCTCCTCCCAAACCAGAAGTGAAACCGGATGGATTTTGCTCTTGAAATCCGCGAGCTCCGCCTGTCAGGCAATGTTTTCATAACTATCCTGCCACTTTCGCAACGGTTGTC
This sequence comes from Gobionotothen gibberifrons, assembly GCA_943591055.1. Lineage (NCBI taxonomy): Eukaryota > Metazoa > Chordata > Actinopteri > Perciformes > Nototheniidae > Gobionotothen > Gobionotothen gibberifrons. The sequence continues at coordinate 2,834,469 of CALSBZ010000012.1, read as the reverse complement.
GACGAGCAGTGAGACAAAGATCACCTGACAGACTTTACTCAGGAAATATATACGCACAAAGATAACCGTGTATTGATTGAATCTGTTACAAGATCAATGCAGTCGCTGGTGTGCTGCTGAGCAAGTATTAGCTGTCTTCATTAAGGAAAGGTATGCTCTTCGTTAGAACTTGCAAACAAGCGGGATTCAGGTTCCTCTTTAAAACTAACGTTGGTTTATTTCAGGCTGCTGCTAGGTAAGCGAGGACAAGCATGACAATAGTAGGCTCTTACAATTATATCGCTTCTGTTCATAATCTGTCATTTTGGATTGATTTAACTCATCGTTCCAAAGTATTCAACTCCGATTTTACATTAGGAATGACTTATGTAATGCAAGATGTTTGGTAAGATACCCGTGACGTCAGTTTGAATAGTCACGTAACTGATACAAATTATTATATTACAAGAAGCTTCACCAATTCATTTTGAGATCTCATTAGGCAGGCTAAAAGATTAAACTTAACACTTTTGCAATATGTTTGCACATTATAGAGAACATATACCTTTATAGGCCATATGACCTTTAACCAACTGCTCTGACTACAGCTGATACTACTGTAATTTACCAGAAGGGTCAGACTTGTATTACCCTGCAAGCTTGTTAACTGCTCAGAAGCCTCGTTTTTTCACTTCCATTCCTGTTTTGTATGTGTTTATGTGCAAGAACATATGACTTTTATTCTACATTTTATAGTTGTACTTTGAACTGTGTCCTGTGTACTGTACTGTAAAGCACTTTGTACATCCGTGTTGAGAAGGGTGCTATATAAATAAAGTTACTGTATGACTTACTGTATGAATGTTGGACACTCACCCCTGTCTCCAGCCACATATGAATGTTGTTCTCTCCATTCTTTGCTTTCTCTCGGCTCCATAGTACTTGTGGTCTGTCAAACATAAGCATCATGCTGGCACAGCAGGCGGATCGGGTCATGGCACTCGGAGAATGGGAGGAGCGCTGGCAGGAGGACAGAATTGGTTTCCATCAGCCTCATGTACACAAGTAAAGGCCACACTTTGATCTGTCTTTTTGGTGGGATAAGGGAAAACACACATTTTTGAAACGCTTATGTGTTGGTACAAAATGACATTTACTGTAAATGCACAATTTCACTTCAGTGATCCCAGAAAAATGCTTTGTACAGGAGCACATAAGGTCTATCAACATTGATTACATGTTTCTTTTTTAAATGTTTGCATGTTTTTTATAGGGTTTAGTAGTTTAACGCAAGAGTTGATGTAACACTAACTATTTAAAAACAACGTATGCAGGAATGGCTTGTGTTTGGCTGCTAACAGCTGTTGTTTATCTTCTGACAGGATGCTGGAGGGCCACATTGATAAAGTGCTTGCAGGACGAACTGGAGTTCGCTTCTTCTTCCCTCTCTGTGGGAAAGCTGTGGATATGAAGTGGTATGAAACAAATGTACTTTATCCAATTAGAAAAATTGCAGTTGGTGTTTTCAGTTTTCATTTCTGCTTAAAATAAAAAAGGCAGTTCCTATTAAAAATGTATATACACCCTATAGTGAAAACATTTAGCTCAGCATGCCCCTGAATTCCTTCTACTGTTTGAATCTCAGGCTAGCAGACATGGGCCACTCGGTGGTCGGGGTGGAGATATCTGAAAAGGCTATAAAACAGTTCTTTGAGGACAACAATATGACCTACAGTGAGGAGCCTGTCCCTGCCCTACCTGGAGCAAAGGTTTTCAAGGTAGGATATCAATACCTTTCTTTGACACATTGTAATTCATCATTCATCAATCTTTATTTCAGACTCAAGGTCCATATCACATACTAAAAGACAAGACACACATCAATAAATAGAGCTAAACACACAAAACAAATAAAAACAAACAGATAAAAAACATAAAATCAGTCCAAATAGAGCAAGCCACACATGCTCACTGTCTGCTCTTGCGCCAATGTCTCCAAATCATGGAAGAGAACCGAGTAGAACTCTTCACAGGGTTGATTAAAATCGAGATGACATGATTGTCCGAGTCTTCTAGGCGACACATGAATTTGTACATTAACTTTCTTAAAAGGGCTTGACAAGTAGGCACCCCCAAGTTAACAAACAGCTGGCTGGCACTGTGCCATCTTGGAACCCTCAGCAGCAAGTAAGCATGTAAGAGAAGAATGGATTTAATTACAGATCTGCAAACGCGAGGATCCTATTCAGGGGCTAAGCAGACTTCATAATTAATCATGTCTTCTTTTATTTTGGTCAAATGTGCATTATTGTTGCATGGGAAATAACAATAGTTGACAAGAGTCTGCACTTTGTAACGACAACACTTTGACAAAATAAAAGCATATCGGATGAACAAAAAAAAAATCATAACCTTTTGTACCAGTATAATTGACTTACTCAAATTGACAAAATTGATAACCCCCCTTTGTCTTTGTTCCACAGGGCTCAGAGAGAAATATCTCCCTGTATCAATCTGACCTGTACAACTTCTCCAGGTTAGCGTGTGTTTATTACATTTGAAGATGTTCAATTATTTGTAAGGCTGAATTTTTAAAAGACATTTTCTTTTCCTTTGTACAGCGCCATTGGGGGTCATTTCGGGGCCATTTGGGACAGGGGATCTCTAGTGGCCATCAACCCAAGAGACAGAGAAAAGTAAGATGAGGAAAAACATATCAGATTGGTTTTATTCAAAAACATTTTGTTTATTTGAAAAATGTGACGGCTTATGACCTTTTACATTTGAAACCCATTAAAAGCACTGTATCATTTACATAATTCTATAACAAATGGTATAAGACCTCAGGTAGTTTATTATAGAAAACATAGTTTGGTCCAATTTGGAATAAAACTTCACATGCTCAATGTTGTCTGACTTTATTCTCTCTCACAATAACACAGGTATGCTGCACTCATCATTTCTCTTATGGCCAAAGACTGCAGATACCTTTTGGATACTATGTTGTACAATCCTGAATTGTACGAAGGTAAATGTCCAGATTGAGTCTAAATTAAGTTTTTGGTGAGTTTGGTGAAAAATAAGATATATTTATTTGTGACTGTGTTTGTCTTTTAGGTCCTCCCTTTTTGGTGCCTGACGACCAAGTGAACAGCCTGTTTGGTGAGTATTATTAAGAACAATCGAGTGTGTTTCTGTACTATCATTAACTATAAATGAGGCACCAAATAAATTAGGAAATTAAAAGGGGTGCAGTCAAAAGTGCAGTTAGACTTTGGGGCCAACATTTATTTGCAGCTTTTAACAGTCCTTTTCTTTTCTTCAGGGAAAAGCTGTGACGTGGAACTGCTGGAGTCTTTCGACTCTCTGACAGACAGACAGCGAGGCTGGGGGCTGGACTATCTAGATGAACGTGTACATCTTATCACTCCAAAGAGCATTTAAACACTCACGTGCAAGTTTAGAGAGCTTAGAAAAGCAGATCTTAGGCATTTAAATGCAAAAACTGTTCTTTTTTGTAATGCTTACACATCTTTTTAATAGTAACATGCAATGTTGGTGGGGGAACAAAGCTGCAAAGAAATATAATGTCAAGAGAATATTTTGAATGCCTGATTAAAGGGGACCTATCATGCAAAATGCACTTTTGTACGTCTTTTATACATGAATATGTGCCCCCGGTGTTCCAGGGAACTCACCAAGTGTCAGAAAACACAACCCTCTCTATTTTCATACTCAAATCTCAAAAAAAAAGGGCTGCAACGGATCTGATCAAAACGGATCCAGATTTGAACACTGTCCTGACGTCAGGACGGTGGCGCTACAGCTATTGGGCCAATTCTCCACCTATCGGGGGAATGGGGGGGTTGGGCCACGGCCATGGCCATTGCCATTGCCGCTCGAAAGCACTGGAGACGCTGTAGTACATATGCCAGGCCTGTAAGTGCCGGTCAAAGGTCTTCTTTGTTATTTATTGAGCTTTAAAACAAATGAATAACGACTCTATAATATAATAAAACACGGAGGACGGAGATCTATTTTTCTCCCCCTCTTCTGACTTGATCAGAGCACGCTCCCCTCTCCTGCAGGGGGGCGTGGTCAGCTGCAGCTCACAGAATCAGCCCCCTGCAAAAACAGGGCTGGAGAACAGCAAATAGAGCGAAATGAGGCATGGCTAAAATGCATGATCTGTTTGGTATTTTGAAAACAGAAACGTATAAATATACCTTATATAGGTATGGCCCTACAATATATTATTATAATATAGCATGATAGGTGTCCTTTAAATAAAATGTATGTTATGACTAGATGTTGTGGCTTTATTTAAACCAGTTGGGTAGCTGTTGTGTATTATTGACTATTAACAGTTCAAAATAGGATGTTTTATAAAGGCTATGAATGTAACTACAGTCAAAGCAAGGATAAAAGGTTGATGGGGTCACAGATTGAACCACACAGGGTTTCACATATTAAGTATACATGTACAGTAGTTGGTTGGAAAATATCCTGGTGTTATATATATATATATGATGTAGTTTCTTATTCAAAAGCAGGTTAATAATAATGATAATCTTTGTTTTAATCAAGAGTTATCAGTCTCACATATTTCATTGCCGGTGCAGACAAAAGATGAATTAAAGTGTTACCTTCTACACAAAAGCATCACATTTCAGTTTAGACAAAAACATTCTTATTATTCTTATTATATGATTAATTATTGTTATAAAAACTCCAGTATGATAAATCCTAGTAAGTGTTAATTGGGATCTTAGAGTGCTGAAAAGTGTAAACAAAAAAAGGCAATGCTCATCACACATAGGCTAAAGGAAATTCGGTATCATTTTACAATAAGACTACCCTTATAAAGGGTTTATGAATAGCTTGTAATTCATTTATTGATTAGGTTGTGAACACTTTATACATCATTAATAAGCTTTTATAAGACATGAGATAAACAGGGCAACTGTGACGGGCTGCTTGCCAAATAGTGAACCCACATTTAGCTGTAGGCTACTGCTAAGCCTTATTATAAATGGTAGTTCATTAAAAAATGGGAATGTGTTTCACACTTTACAATACAGCTCCCTTTTGGAAGTTATAAATGTTAGTAACTCGTAAATAAATGGTCATAAAGAGATGCCAAGAAACATCAAGATGGAAGGGGGGGGGGATTAACTCGGTGAACAACAGATACCAAGGATGCTGGCTGATGAAGAAGACGAAGTAAGCTAGGTAGCCAATATAAGGCTAAGTCATCTTGCCAAATAGTGAGCCTGTGTTGATGTATGCAAACTATGTTAGAACTGGTTTATAAATGGTTCTTAATGATTAATAAAAGGTTTACAACCTAATTAATAACCTAACTATAAAACCCTTTATAAGGGTAGTCTTTATAAGGGTAGTCTTATTGTAAAGTGGTACCGGAAATTCTATTGTTTTTCGACCATGCTTTACAGCTGCGACAGGAGTAATGTGGCAGATACTGCAGAGGAAAATGTAGCAACTTGTAAAATGAAGCAAAGTCATTAAGTATCAAGCTGATGTTGAGCATTTGTTTTAAGGTTATGACGTAATAACATGTATCACTACGTCAGGATGCAGCCTCTTCCTCTATTGGTCGTTGCCTGGAAACAGTACTCCTAACATTAGCAAACGCTAAAAGGAAGGAATGCTAGCTAACTTGTAAAAAGTTTTGGACTCAACAATGCCGAAACATTCCGTGGAGCTACAACAGGTAAGTAGCCGCATTGAGATGGACACACTTCCACAGTTTTACAAACGTTGCAACTTGTGAGACAAAAGTAGAACGTAAGACACGACACTTTACAAGTTTTCAGACAACTGTTAACAACTGGCTAACCTAGCCTACTACCTACCGGTGTTTGTGCAGCACTTTTATTTCACGATAACCGTCTAACATGTCCAAGTATCTTATTGTAGTAATGTTAATAGTCAATATTTACCATTCATATTAAAGTGGCACATTTAAAAGTTCTGTCTGACTTTTGGGAAATACCTTTCAGCTGAGTGTACAGCCCTCAGGACGTTGGGTGTGGAGGGATGAAAGTCGAACAGTGGAGTTTGTCAGGTGAGCGCAGCTGGGCCTGATTACCAGCTACAGTAGCATGCACCTGCTAACAGTCACGAGACGTCGTTAAACTGTCTCGTGCACATCTCTCTCTTTTTGTTCTAGTCCAGCAGAGGAGTGTGTTTTGAAAAAAAGGAGGCAAACTAATGTCAATTTCAAAGAGCTTCAACAGCGAGCAGAGTGGTAAGGTCTACAACAGGGGTGTCCACACTTTTTAAGGGGCCACAATATATTATGGGCTGGGCCACTCACTACAGGTGAGGTATTGCCTCATAAGTTAAGTTATTAGTTAGCAAAATCAATCAAATATATTATAAATAATAATAATTGAACATGGTGAAAGAAAAAGAAAAACAGCTTACATCACAGATTTTCATTAACAGGGTTTCATTATTTTCATTCTGTTACAAAAAGTGTTGGCTGCTCATCCCTTAAAATAGAAGCCTCAGATTGCTTTTTATAAGCTTTTTATAAGCTTGTTATGCAAATAAGTTATCTGGCTTTTTTTTTATAATTAAGTTTTGTTAGAAAATGTTTTCAACTTTAATTGGTTGAATTTATTTGAAAATTGGGCTTATTAACACATGAATACCATGTAATATACATTTCTTTCATATATTTAAGAAGCAAAATATAAGACTAGCACAAGTTTAAGGTGTGGGCCATACCCCATTATACTTAACTGAGGGCCAATTACAAATTGACGAAGGGCCGAAGTTGGCCCCTGGGCCGTAGTTTCGACAACCCTGGTCTACAACAAGCAGCTTTCAAACGTTTTTCTTTATAAATTCAAGTCTTTGTCTAAGTTATATAACTGTGTATAGTGGTTCGAAAAGCAAAATAAATGTAGCCTTATAATAACCAATCGTTTTTGTAACTGCATACAATGTTTTGCTATGGACTTTTTTCACAGTCAAACCTGCACATGTTCATCACTGCTATTATTTCCTATTGCTCAGGCTGGCTGAGATCTGCACGTTGAACCATAGAGGGTGCCAGAGCATTAGAAAGAGCCTGCGTCCTGCTCATCTGCATGCCTACAGGTCCTCTCTGATGAGGCAGCGAGGAGACTGCATTACAACTGATGATGTTAAACGCAAGTTTCAATATGTTGTTGAAATCCTAACAATAATACTGTATGACTTGGTTCAGCTACGCTTATGTCATGATGTTAAGCATTGGTAATTTGCTGAACTGATGCATATTGGCATTAGATTACGTGCTCCATTTCTGTCAGAGCTTGTGCTTTTATCCCAACAGTGACACTCAAAGAACATTGACGTTTTGGGGTAGACAAATACATTATTTTCTAGATTGGCTCATACATTTGGTATTTCCCAAATCAAGTTTAATCCATGAATTATTGATCTTAATATCAAATACAAAACTATACCTAACTGCTCTATGAAGGTTTTATTTTTGCTAAAGAGGGACATATTTGTATACTCATTGCATGCTGGATGACCTTTAACCCTTTGCTGACAAACTCTCTGTGTTGTAGAGGTGGCTGTGAGTTTGCTACAGGATAATTACTTGCTTCCAATTCCATTCAGCTTCATGGCTGTATTAAAGTAAGAAATACAAAGACATGATGATTATTTTTTTTACATGCGCATAGTTTCCATTGTTTCACATTTCAAGATCAGTTGTTCACCAATACTATTTGCTTGTCTGTGTCCTAGGTGTAAAGCTCTTGATGACGTCCTGCCTGCCCTTCTCCTTTACCTGTCCTGTTTCTTTGAACACAAGTCTCTGGAGGATATGCCCAAATCTTCAATGGCGTACGTGTGACAATAAATTGTCTATTTCTTACATTGCCATCATGTGTCCTATGGCTGGTGTGTATTGCCTGTATTGTAATGTTTGTCTCACTAGTCTGTATATGTGTGTTTTTCCTTTCTTTATCCACCAGTGCCTGTGAGCTATTTTTCTTTATATATATTTCAATTGAATTTTGTATCTGTCCTGTATGTTTACACCCTCACTCCCCTTCTCAACAATCTGCCAGTGTAGACCTCATCACAGAGCACAAGATGATGGCAGAGGCTTTTGCCAAAAAGGAAATAGCACAAAAGAAGCTGGCTGTCTGCTACTTCAGCCTAATGATGGACCTGGAGATGGAACAGCATCAACACACAGCATATCAAAAGTGAGTATTTGTTCAGATTCAGAAAAGAACTATTCCCTTTGCAATGTTTTCACTCAGTTGTATTGGTACCTTCTGGGTACCAATGCATAGCCGAAGGAAACCTAAGAAACTGAGAAGCTCTGCTAAAGCTACTGGTCCGATGTTGCATTGCTGCTTTTATAAATTGCCAGATGGGGGTTTACTTAGTGCAAAAATATAAAATATAGTCACATAATCATGCAAAACAAAAAATGTGAAACTAGATATGAGACCCAGTGCCCAAAAATATCATATCGACCACAAAAAGTTAAACAATCGCTCACCACAACATACCAAGCTCTGCTGTGTTTCTGCAGGGGCCGGATGTTATCAAACAGCACAGACTGGCTGCTGCATGCGGTAAGTGCATAAGAATCCAACAATGTGCAGAAAATGTATTAAATGAATCAGAATATGAATAGATGGATACAATACTTTATTTGTATCCCAGGGGGGTTGCTCCATTTTAGAATTGAATAAAATAAAATATTGATATTAACCTAAGAAGTTAAAGTAAAAATATGCACAGGGTATAATATGTAACAATAAATGTTTAAAATATGTGTATATATGCAATGGTGTATCAATATCAATAAAGGTATTAATGCTGAATTGCTCAGTTAAAGAGGGAAATATTAAACTCGAATGACTCCATTTCCAATCCCTCAAATAAAAAATAAAAACGTAATGCCAGGATAAATCTGACTTGTAACTGACCTGAAATGTCTTCCCCAAAACCAGCATGTTGAAACGTCTGAAACTGTATTGCCTCATCTGTACAGGGAAATAAATGAAGCCTTCAGCTCGAGAGCGTGAAGGCCGGCTCACCATCTGTGAATACAGACGGCAGTGAGCAGAACAGACAGACATTGAGTGCCGGTTCTGCCTGCTAGCCTTAATGAATTAGTTAGTGGGAGGAGATGTTGACTCAACACAGGTGCTTTGCTTTGACAGGCTCTCTACTGTAGCCAGGTGGGTGGACAGGGAGGGAAATATCAAACAAACACCAGCAGCCAGCAGCTTAATGCCTGCTCTGTATGTGACCCCTTTTTCAGGCAGAAAAGCTGTTGTGACCTTTTTAAAATATGTGGCGAAAAAAGGCTGTTGAAATGGCATGATTGTCTAACTATTGGGTTAAGGACTACATTTATTTGAGTGTAGAACTCCTCATCTTTCCCCCTCTCTTCCCCTCCCCCTTTGTTTTTAGTGCTTGTACAGCTTCTTCTGTTATGCAGCCTGGGTGACGTTTGGCAGGAAGGACCTGAGGGACATCCAAGAGGAGGTGGGGCGTCTTCTGTACTCTGACACCTTTAACATGGCAGTGAGAAACAGGACTGATGGGGACTCAGGGACGACCTTCACAGCTGTTAATGGTTCAGTGAAGACGGGAGAAGCTGACCCCGAGGAGACGGAATGGAATAGCTCATTTAAGCACAGGTGTGTTAAAGCCAAGGGAAGGTTGAGTCAAGGAAAGGTGGCACACAGTGGGCTTTTGTTGCTGAAAACTCCTGCCTGCTGCTGCCAATAACATTACTGATGAGAGTGGTGAAGCAACAGAGTTTCAGCCCTGAGAACCAGATCAATAAGCTAAACAAAGATATGAAGCTCTGTAGAGCTGAAGGTGACTGGAGAGTGACAGCATGCCTTTTACTTTTAGTATTACATAGTAGTTATTGTAGTATACATGTTGCATATTTTAGTACAATGTGCACACTTCTAGTTTAAAGGTGACCTATCATGCAAAATGCACTTTTGTACGTCTTTTATACATGAATATGTGTCCCCGGTGTGTCAGGGAACTCACCAAGTGTCAGAAAACACAACCCTCTCTCTTTTCCTCCATACCCAAATCTCTAAAAATGGGGCTGCAACGGAGCTGATACAGATTTGAATTTTTCTGACGTCAGAAAAGGGGTGCTCCGCCTATATGGGCAACTCTGCACCTATCAGGGGAATGAGAGACCGCTCGAAAGCGCCGGAGACGCTGTAGTACATATACCAGGCCTGTAAGTGGCGCTGTAGTCTGCCACAAAAGCAGAATCAGCCCTTGCCAAAACAGGGCTGGAAAAGAGCAAATAGAGTGAAATGAGGCATGGCTAAAATGCATGATCTGTTTGGTATTTTGAAAATAAAACTTCACAGACATGTTTTATATAGGTATGGCCCTACAATATATGTTTCAAATATAGCATGATAGGTCCACTTTAACTGCACATTTTATTAAACATTTTACTTCAACTTCTTAACTTCTTATGTTTGTATATATATATATATATATATATATATATACGTATATTTATATATAAATAATATTTGTATTGCATTTCATATTGTATTCATTTACTTTATGTTAATATAAATAATTGTATTTATTAGTTATACGTTTAATCTTTTTTATTGCATTTCATATTTTATTCAATTTCTTTATAATAATATTTGTATTTTATATTTATTTATCTTTTATTTTAAACTGGAGACACTGTAATGATCCTGATTTCCCCCAGGATCATTCAAGTATTCAGATTATGATTCTGGTTCTGATATTCATATACTGTAGAAGTAAACATGTCATCCATTGTTGATATAAATATATATATATTAGATGTTATAACGAATATAATGTATTGTCTAATCACCAATTTGTGTAACCAGTCCAGCAGACATTCAACATTTAATGGATTAGATAACTTCATGGCTCAGGCAGTGAAGTTGTCTTTGTCTGATGGATGTCATGTCAAAACCTCCAGCTGGAACATGATGATTGATGTAGACAGATTCATAGATTTGTCCGATAGGAGGGAATGTCTGACAGCCTGTTTTATGTTGCTGCTGTTCCTGAAACCAGATTGACAGCAGTGTAAGCTGTCAGAGCTCTCTCCTGCTGTCAGGTCGAGACCAAACAATCTGAAGTTTGAAGCTCGCTCTCCCCCTGAGGGTGGCTGTACACAAAGGATTTTGGAGCAGAATCAGCAATGCTTCCAGCTATGTTGCAGAAATAAAAAAAATATGGTCTAAAAAAAACATTACACTATATATTTTTTGTGTTTGCACCTGGATTTTGAGAATTTGGCTCCCATTATAGCTTTCCTGATTGTTTAGTCTTGGATATTTGCTTACCCATGAGTACTAAGGGTATGTATGACACAATGGAATACATGGGGAGTTTCTTCTTTTTAAAATGCTTATACAGCTGGCTGCGAACTACTATACAGATGGAGCTTTAGTTGCTTTTTAATGGTATTGAAGAAGTTTTCTCTTACTTTTTACTACCAGTCAAGCCAGTATGAATGTGTTGCCCTGTGTGTTTTTCTGAATATATCTTGTTTACATTATGCATGTTTCCATTGAGTATTTATATATTCTTGATCTGACTTCCCCCCCCCAGAATGCCTCAGAGACGTCCCGCCCTCAGCAGTATAGTTAATCAGCGATCCCCACTGATGATGTCTCTGCTGCCCTCACCCAAAGAGGGCTCCCCCCATCTGTTCCTCGGCAACCAGGCCGGGGGACAGAGCCCGCTGCAGGCCGGCCCCTGTGACACTAAGGTCCTGATGGAGGAGCTCAACCAGCAGCTGGCAACTCTCAGGTGGTGTAAAAGATCACCCAATATGTTACACAGGATGTGATATGTGTTGGTTGATCAAGGATATTTGTAAAGTAACAGTTATTGTTATATGTACTATGATCGGAGGTGGGAAGTAGTGGAGTACAAATACTTCGTTTTTGTGGTATCAGTACTTTACTCCACTACTTATTTTTGTGACGACTTTTTACTTTTACTTCTTACATTTTTAACACACATACCTGTACTTTCTACTTCTTACATTTTCACAACAGGTTTTTTACTTTAATTTGAATCTGCATTTGGTGGCGTGATCATTATTATTTAGAGTCATTGCGTGCCTATTGATTTGAACACGATCCGTGTATCCATCATTTCCTGGTGGTCTCTAAAGAAGAGGGACCAATGAAAAGGTTGTCATGTTGCCGTTGGTCAGCATGGAAACATTCATTAGCTAACAATGACATCATTGTTCTATTAATATAAAGGGAGGTCAGGTACTCTTTAAAACAGCTGCTAGTTACGGGTACTTTTTACTTACATACATTTAGAAGCCCATACTTTTTTACTTTTACTTGAGTAAAGAAGTTTAGTCAGTACTTCTACTTTTACCAGAGTATTTTTTAAACGAGTATCTGTACTTCTACTTGAGTAAAGGATGTGTGTACTTTTGCCATCTCTGACTATGATGTCTGATACATAAATGACCACAAGGGGCCGAGAAATATTCCAAAAACAACTAATGGATACCACTGATAAGCTATTAGCTTCTCAAGTGCTTGTGGCTAACTTGTTAGCCAATACTTATGCACTTAGTCATAAGTATGTGGCAGACTAAGAGCCACATGTGGATGCTATTGGTGTCACTTCTGGTGTGGTCAACAAAACTCATAAAATAAGGATCTGTGTTTTACCCTACTATATGCTTCACTGTTTTCCCCAGATTGCTTTAAAGGGTTCCCACAGTTTTAATATTTCATACCTTTAACCATGTATGTGTGGCTAAAAACCTCAAAAACATACACTTACTGTACATGTTCATAAAGCTGCAGTTTGTGAAGAACTACAGTGACCCTTGTTGCATTAAAGGGTCTCATTTGATACTGTGTAAATGTAAGAATATAGAGAAGCTTTATAGATGTATTTGGATACTAGTAATGATTAGTTTAAAGGACATGTAGCTGTAATGAGCTGTGATTGCATTGAAAGTATTTCCTTTCTCCTGCCTGTTTTGTTTCAACTTCTTAGAAATTGGGAACTCATATGAGAAACTAAACCCTTTTGTGATTAGGTGCCGGAAAACCCACTCCCCATGACTCTATTCAGAGCTCCCTGGGGTCATATTGTGTTAATGAACGCTTTGTCTGGTTTTTAACCAAATAATCTAAGATTTCATATGTAAAGGGAATCTTTATTGGCATCTAACCAGATCATCAATCAACCTAAAGAGTGGAATTATTCATAGAATATTACTTTCCACATATGTGGAGATATTGCGTTGAATTCATGTGTGTTTTGTGCCATTATACCTTTCAGAAAATGACTTTCTTTCTTTAATCAGCTTTGGGATTCTCGGCAAGCCCTTGAGGCAGTTCAGCCGCAGCACCCTGACACCATATGGAGAGCAAGAGAACAACAAAGATGAGGATTACAGCCATGAACCAGAGAGTGATGTTAGTAACAACAGTGAGGATCATCCTGGCGTCCATGTTGGAGGTAGCAGGTCATCCTTCATGGAAGCCAAGTCCACAGGCCGTGTCAGATATGGCAGCACCCCCCGCTCACACACAAGACGCTCTGCAGCTACTGTTCAGGCACTGACCTCACACACTGAATGATGTGTATGTGTGAAAGTGGCAGAATGTTTTGAGTGTGAGTGTGCATTTTTATTGGTATAACAAAGACATCCTCCGGCACAGCCTACAGGGTCAGAACAAGAGAACGATTCAAGTGTTCTTTCTGCTGTGCAGGTGTGTGGCTCATTTTCAGAAATACCTCCCTGGACCGTCCACACACACACACACACACACATGCACACGCACATGCACGCACACACACACACACACACACACACACACACACACACACACCATATTTGCACCTGCATTTAAATCAGTTTCTTATTTGCCAGCTGGAGGTGCTGTTGAATAAAATATAATGGAATCCATAAAAACTTTGAAGGTCTTCACTTTCTATAGAGTCTGAAATATATTCAATTCACATGTGAAAATGAAGGAAGTCCAGCACATTGCATGCATTATTCACGTTGGATAATGTGTACTTGGGAAATTAAATTATACCGTTTTCACACAGAGTTTGTCATCCAGAACAGTGTTCACTTTTTTTTCATTGAAGGCTTCCGCTGTCTCGTGTGTCCTTGTGCTTCCTCACAACAGGTAGTTACATTACTGACACACGCACAACACACACATGCACACTACAATCAGCCCAGGCTTGTTACCATAAGGGGCTTTGCCTTTGCCCTAATTGGCGACGTAATCCTGGACACTAGGAGTAAAGTTGAGCCCTCTGAGGAGGAGGAGGAGGAGGAGGAGGAGGCAGCCTGGGAATCTTGTGCATCACGGCGGGGGATGGGTGACAAGTTATATCCTAAATTAGTTTCAAACATTTTAAGTGCTGTTGGTTTAAGTTTACACTGGTTTTAATCAAAGCGGTCCTCCGTTTTGTCCAAGTCTTTCTGGTAGAAATGAATGTACTCCTTTAAAATACGCTCAATTGATTTGTATTTTTTTGCTGACAATACTGATACACTGAGAAGTCTGCAAGTTACATTTCTGAATGCGGCCGGTTAGCTTAGTTTAGCAGAAAGGCTGTAAAAAGCTAGCCTGGCTCTTTCCAAAAGTTAAAGCAATATGCATACCACTTTATTACGCATACCTCATTTGTTTAATCTGTATAAAAAATGTGGTGTACAACAACAATTCACAGTTTTACGAGGGACTTGGTGCGAGCATATTTGTTGGCCAGATCCGCTTGTGAGACATCCAGCTTGGACGCCACAGCATTTCTGGTCAGTGCTAATAAAGGTCCTTTACACAATCCTTCATAAATACATGATTTGCTTTTACACTTCTCATTGTGCACATTTTTTATTAAACCAAGATATAATGTGTGCAGTGAGCGTAAGATTAGCTGTTAATAGATGTTACCTATTGTTGATACAGTACCTTTGGACAGGCTAGCTTTCTCTCTGTTTTTTAAGTTTTGATGCTAAGCTAAGCACTGCATCAATTCACAGCAACACATTCACCTTAGAGCTACATACCTTCAGAACACATGTTAGAGTAGTATCTATCTGCTCATGTATATCTCCTCTAAAAGAAAATAAGCACATTTTTGCCATATTACCTTTAAATATATTATGTAGCCCCTACACTGAAAAAACTGAAAAGTTGACTTTAATTAAATGTATTATGTCAACAAATGACACATAACTGTATTAAGTTAGTTGAAAGCAATAATATTTGAACCTGATACTTTTGATTTAACGTAATAGTATTGTTTTCAACTAACCTAATACAGTTATGGGAAATCTGTTGACATAATACATTTAATTAAAGTCAACGTTTCAGAATTGGTTCCATTCATCAGCGGTGAAGATCTCAAAGAAAATGCACTGCTCTAGTCTTAATCAATAAATACACCAGGATTTCATTCCAGTAAACTCTCAAAAGAGCAATGTTTTCCCCAATTGTTACCACCTGGTGCTATCCCTGAAACTTAAATGCTGGGTTTCAAATATTCCAGGAACTGAACACAATCAGTGTCATTATCTCTTGATTGCATTCCTTCTTGCTGAGGAAATCACAATCAACAAAAGGACAATTCAACATTAAGATAATTAAAATGGCTGGCTTTTTGGTAGATTTAAAATAGAAAAACTATAGAAACAAGTTAATTCTTCACATAAAAGCTGCAATTAATGAATCATTGAATACAGAATATTCTTGTTACAATTATTAAAGACCTTTCAAATTCCTTTCAAAGTGTTACTTTTCTTGAAGAAATGAGAGAACCAGCAGTGGCACTAATTGGTAAAGTTTTCTAATTAGAATGTGACTCACAATTCTTTCCATCTGAGTGTTAAAGGGTAATTAGTTAAACCATGTGAGGGATGGGATATCATGTCGTTAAGCTCAGCAGTTTTAATGTATACTTGCGTCTGGTAAGGACCGAAAGAGTGTATTCACATTTTAACCAAATTACTATGGGTAATTGTGAGATTTACCGTTTCACACATCTATATGTTGCTCTGGAGTATCTGCAGAACTCACCGGTAATATGTGTGGCTAAGTTGGTGCCTTAGGAATTTTGTTTGGCAGTACTTGTGATCAAGGGGGGGTCGTAGGGTACACAAAGGGCAGAGTGTTTCCAGGTGGGATTAGAGGTTTTTAAATGTTTCTGCGGAAATGCAGTTTGCGCTGTTTTGAATGGATTTGAGTTATATGAGATTTCACTGTGAGGTGGAAGATTTTGGTAGTAAATGTGTATTCAGTACAAAAATACGCTTTTATTCTAGGTGAACAGACGTTTTTTACATACTGCTTTAAAAAGAGGATTCTTGAGATTATTCAGGGTTAAACTAATTCTGCATGTTTCTGAACATACATTTCGTAGTTTAGAGATGCAAAATAAGGATTACAGTTACTTAACTCTATTTCAGGCAAACCTTTTTGAATTACTTTTTATTCTGTATATTAAGGGGGGGGAGTTGTTCACTATACCAGCAGGGGGAGACTTTGCCCATACATGGCTGAACTATGAAACTAAAGGGACTTGAAGCTGATGTAACTCTCTTTGGTGTTAAACTCTATCTGTATTATATATGTGGTATATCTAACAAAATGCAGTGGACCTTTTCTATTCCAATACAAAGAGAATAAATAGTGGTGCATCGATGTCACGACATGCCTACAGCACCAATGAGGGACTAATCAGATATGTTAATAATTCCACAGCTGCATAATAAACATACTTGATTGTAATTTAGTGCAGTGCCTGAGTGAAATGATGGAATCCTCATTAGGGTGCAATTAAAGATCGTTATCTCGACTTAGAAATAAATGGCTCAATTAGTCTGTTATCCGACCTCACCAGTAGAGAAAAAAGACAATAGATAATGATAATCTATATATTTACAGCAAAACCAGGCGTGGGGACTAACGGGATAATAATTATACAAAAAAGGTAACTTTATTCCTTTACAGTTTCTTGAAAAAGACGTAATCAGATTACTGGTATAGTTCAAACAAGGTGGATTACTAGCAAAATTACACTTTTACAATACAAGAACGATATGTTACGAAGCACATGATCACACATTACACATTTTACAAGTTACCGAATTAGTTAAATCATGTGCTAAACCAAAACAGCATGTGTATAATGTATTGCCATTGCATTTGACAACATCCCAAAGTAACAGAAAGTAATCAGGTTACAATACTTTTATGTTGTTATACTTGGGTTACTGGTTACATTTGTACAGGTATTTAGTTATTGTAACGGAATACAAGCCTGAGCTCATCATAATTGGTCTGTCATGAGTGCCAAGATACTAGTGTTTTAATTATAGGCTTTATTTTGGCTACTTGTCGCAAGTTCTCTTTCTGTCTCGCGGTGACATGGCCGTAAAGAGCGCACGCACTCAGTAGCGCGTGAGTCGGGCTCGTGCTTTTTGTCGTCGTTATTTCGGGTGAGCGCTGAAGGAGAGAGGAGAGCCAGCTACCGTCCTCGTGCGGATTTCACCAAACGCAAGGCGCAGGGAGGACTTTGCAATTGAAACCGTGCGTATTTGTAAATATTTTGTCAGGTTTACACAGAAAAAGAGAGAGAAAAAAGAAGTGCCTGGAGAGAGAGAGGGGGGGAGGAATTACCAAAACGCAACACGTATCCGGTGGGATCCACTCCTGAGAGAGAGAAGCGGCAGGAGTTGGAGCGAAGGGTGCAAGGAAAGCGAGAGGGAGAAGAAGAAGAAGAAGAAGAAGCAGAGGGGAAACATTTGACATTTCACTCGCAACAACGCGTTTTAATTCACAAAGAGGAATAATGAGGAACGTTTGGATAATTTTCACTCTCGGGCTGACCGTCTTCCTCTCCGGGGAAAGGGTAAGTTTTTTGGAACTTAAAAACGGGGTGATAGCTGTGGTGGGGGTGAACGGCAACTTTACGGACCACTCGCTGTTTTTGTTTTGCAGAGAAACCCCGAGCAGTTCAATGGAAACAGTTACATGTTTCTACTCATCGTGTGTGCCATGCACTGCTTTACTATGCGGGATTAAAAAAGGAAATACGCTGCATGCGTAATTCCCCGAGAAGTTTCCATTGAATCTCTGTCTGACATCCAAGCAGACAGGCCTATTGCTGCTACTTTGCACGAGACCATGACCATTTTCCTTAAAGCATATTAGATACTGAAATATGCATGAAGCTTAAGTACAGTCTGTAGAGGTCAATGTGATTCTCTCACTGCTTCCCTGTAGGTGTTCAGCATATATGTATTTGTTAAACATGGAGCACAACTTTAAAGCGATGCTTTTATCTGTAGCCTAAAACACTCTTTCACATCTATAAGGTAATAACTATTAAGACATATGTTATAGAGAGGCTTTGAAAATATCACATAGGAACTACATGACATCTAAAATAAAGTATTACCACACTGACTGTCAGGGAACACAGAGCTCCTTTATATGAGCAGTATTGTAGTGATTTGTTATGCTTTTGATTCCTATGCTTGCTGAAATGCATGTATTTTTATTATTATTATTATTATTATTATTATTATTATTATTATTATTGGCACTTACTAAACAGATGAACTTGTATTTAGGTCTTCATTCTGGTGGCAAGTATTAAATGGTTGTCTGATCTAATATCCTCAAATGTCCTTTCCTATTTTTTACTACCAGCTTACTTAAACCCCTTTCATCTCTTTAGTTTCCTTGTTCCAGTTTCAGGTTGAAGTCAGTGTTGAGCTCCTCACTGTGTGTGCATGGCTCTGCACAATTGGCCTGGCTGCTGGAATGACACATTTTGGCACTTTCATGTGCAGCCTCTGTCATTATAGCCCCCTCCTGTTGTTTCTCTGTGGGCTGTGACTTGGCGCAGTGCCCCTGTTAGAGCCGCTGATTAGCTGATTCAGACACTTGTTTTAATGACTCATTGTTTTGCATGTGGTGACCCTCAGAGTGCACTTTTACATGTTTTTCACACCAGGGCTGTGTTTTTCTGTACACAGCAATTCAAAAATGACCCTGTGTATGCAATGGCCCAATTTGCACAAAGTGACCATAACATGGGAAATATGAAAGTACAGCACTTTTATGACAGTGTCAAAGGCAATTCAAAGTCTCACCAAGGTACTTATTGCAATACTACATTTGATTGCAGTACAATGTACAAAGTTATTCTCTTGGTTACATAGAGTATAAATCCTACCCTAAATCAACAGATTCTTACAAAATATGAGTCAATCAATAACAATTTGGCAGGATGCTTGACTAACTATCATGATTGAGTTGACTATGAACAAGATAAATCAAACACACACACACACACACACACACACACACACACACACACACACACGATATCTACCTCCCTTCTATCTGTGTCCCCTGAAGGCCTCACTGGGACACATGACATTGATTCTCAATATTGGCTCTGGTGTTGACAAGTGGTTGATAACGTGTTTTGGGAACATCTGGCTCTTTTAATTACCACATTGCATCACACAGAGGCACAGTGTGACTCTCAGTTGCTTTTGAAAACATTTAGACAAATTATTTCAGCGCTGAGAAACCGACTTCTTCACCCCCCATAATCATTTCTGGGCTAAAACAGTTGTGCTTTTGTCTAGAAACCATTTATGTTTCTGGCTTGTAGTTGTATTTGTGTTGGCTTGCTTGGTCAGTAGCGCTCTGAGTGTAATGCAACATGTGAGGTCTCGGCACATGTTGAAGCTCACTCGAGCTATGTGGGTGTGTTGTTATCATCCTATCTCTCATTAGATGAGGTCAACCAAGTGAATGTGGAACTGTAACCGTGTGCTTTCTTCTCTTCTCTCACATTGTTTTTGTCACATTTTCCACAAATTTCTTCCTCAAAAACTTTTGGAACAGTTTGGCTTGGCTAATATGCGCTCAGGCCACCTCGTCGTGTTTCGGTGTGCGCCACTCACCAGATGTAGTGGTCTGTAATTTGTGTCATGTTTTGGTGGGAAGCGTGGGTGTTGTTCACCTCCCTTTACATCTGTGATTTACAAGGGGGCTCTGAGTGCTGTCTCGCTCTCTGATGCTACATTTAAAGGATAACTTCAGAAGAGGGAGGGAATTAGTGTCAGAGTGGTGGAGGAAACCAGGAGTGTGGCGGAACAGAGAGAAAAGGAACTGGGAGGATGGAGGAGACAGACTCAACATGACATGGAATGTCTCTGTTCAAGTTCAAAGGAGTTCTGAAGGCAACCCAAGGAAGATCTGTTTATTTTCTCTCTCATGGACATTTGTTATGGACTTACCCCATTCATGTAGATGATGCAGCTGTCTGAGTTGTTTCTCAAAAGGGCAAGTGAGGTCAGGTTACTGATAAACTACCCTCACATGCTAGAAAAGAAAAGACATTTCAAGCCAAAGGAAAAATCCCGTATAGTATTTCAAGTGGGAAAAGGCCATAGCAGCAAATGCAAGCGTTCAAATGGAAGCCTTTCATTACTTCTCATGGAAGTGCAAAGCGAGTATTGTGAGGGATATATTATCTGCTAATCCAGTTTCATTTTCTTGCTTGAATTGGTCGTTTTCTGATGATTAGTTGGTAATGAAAAGATCAGCACAGACGCACTGACCTTCCTCTCAACTTAAGGCTGTCTCGAGCATTTTCCCAGACAACTACTCGCTAAGACATTCACACGTCATTCAACCTAGATACACCAAGAACATTATAAAACCCTCACTTCTATTTCCTCTGCGCAGATTGGCTATATTAATCCTCAAAGTATGTTATTGCCTCTCCTGAGCTAAATGCAATCCATCACCTTTTTTTATGGCTTGAACCTGAATGAGGAATGTTCAAATTCCCTCTTTATTCTCCACCGATAAAAGCAGTATGCTTCATCCACAGCACTTAATTTGAAATGTACTATATAATGAATAAGTCAAATGCCTGTCTGCCGTGGGTGGAAAACATATCTTACACTATTTTTTCTCCATCATTCTGTAATCAAGAGGAGAAAATACAAACGGAGCAGTGCGGAATAAAAAGGAAGGAAACAATTGACAAAAATAACGAATGTAATAAAAGTTGAGGTCATAACGGAGCTGAATATGAAAGGATGTAGTGCCACATAGAAGCAGATGCTGTGCAGCGACTGCAGCTTCTCCTGCTGTATATTTAATGATGCTCTTTTATTTTGCATTACCCTAGAATTCCTCGCACTGCAGACAGCCCCCCTGCATGCTTGTGTTTTGTCTGACTGTGGATAAACTGTGTTTTCTCGTTTATTTTTGTAATAAATCCGCCGCGGACAAACACAGGAGCACAGTTCCCTGCTCTGCGGACCAACGTGTGCCTCCTCGCTGGTGTGCGTCCCTTCAGGGGAGGGGGGGGGGTGCATTCACTCGGTCCCTGTCCCTGCCAAGCCTTATGCAATCCCTAATGGACTCTAAAGAAGGCCGCGGCTGCTGGACCACTGAAAGCACAACCGCCACCAACCCCCCTCTCTTTTCCCTGAATCCATCTGTGTCCACGCATGAACTCTTGTTTTGTCACCATGCAGGCACACACACACACAACAAGTAGATGAACACACATTGGCACACACAGCCTCCTGCCTCCCCCGTGTTGTTTTTCTCTGCACATTGCGCCCCTCTGCCAGCATGGTCAAGAAGCTGCCTGTTATTATCACAGCGTCACGGATTAGGCTGAGAACAGTGGCGTTATATCTCCCTCTGGAAACCCATCTGGAAGCAATGAAGGGCAAGAGTATATCTGACTTACGATACACCCCCTTTTTGCCCCTTAAGATGTCAAGTCCCTGCATTTGAATTCGCCGACATCTGCGGGTCGTATGTGTCTGAAAGTAGCTCCTCCTCTTCCGCCATTGTCACAAAGTTGGCTCTTACTTTGGCGGGGACTTGTGCACACTCGTAAAGACTCTCAACTAGTCCAACTCTGTTGACTGTGCATGTGTTTGTGTGTGCATCCGTGCCTTTTTAATGTCCCTCTGGTACAGCCACGTGTTTAAAATACACTGTCATCTCAGCCACCGAGGCATGGGGAAAACACATTAGGGAGCTGTGGCTGCTGGTTTATGTTGGGCCGCAGCCACCTTGGCTATATAGCAGACTATCATAGGCTATGACATCGCACAGTAAAAGCCTTTTTGCATGTGCTTGTGGCAATCTGGGTGAAAACATTTAGACATATAAGATCTGGAACATTACTTTTTGCTCTGTTCCCACCCTCTTTCTTCTACCTAATTAGCTTAGCAAATGGAAACTTCCTTGGCAGACCTGCAGTGGAGGGGATTGTGGTTGTGACAAAGAGAAATGGGGAAAACCCTGTGTCGGGACGTGTGTTTTTTTACTGCCTTCCAGTTCCAGTTGGTAGGGGGAAGAGAGATGAAGGAGAAGGAGTGGGGGGAGAGTGCGATCCCTGCCTCCCTTTTGGGGCTCAGGTTTTCCCAGGACAGGACCTGTCTGCAGTTTGCTGTTTGAGGTGTGAAAAGTGTCTAGCTTGGCAGGGGGGGGGGAATGAAAGAGACACACTGAGGGCTACTAGTGATACTTGGTATGGGACTACTGGACTGCTTTCCTTTTGCAACAGTTTGTGAGCATTTAAGAAGTCAACCTTTTGCTGTTTACTTTGTTATAACGGCAAAATAAACGTCATGCTTTTTAACTTTTTCTTATTTAACCTTTTTTTCAAATTCCTGAGGTTCACATTTAAACACAGAAAAATTGCATTGAAGCATTAATATATCATTAATACTGACACACCACTGTATATATTGTATAGTATAGGACTACAATGTGCACGTTTACTTTGACTTCTTACGTTTATATAAATATTACATTTAATTTATTTGTAATGGAAATGTTACTTTAACTTCTTATCTTTTATATAAATGTCTTAATTGTTTTTATCTTTTAATCACGCTTTCTTACATGAATATTTTTGTTCTACTTTTTGATTAGGTTTTTATTTATTTATTTCCAAAATGGAGCAACTGTCACTTTACCCAATTTCCCCCGGGGTAAATAAAGTATTCTGATTCTGGTTGCATTTTCCAAGCCATGCGAAACCTTCACTTCAGCTCTGCTTTGTTGAATCTGGCACTTTATTGCTATGCTGTTGGATGGATTTCATACTGTCTAGGGACGTCAAAGCACATAACTAATCCTCATAAGAAATGTACAGAGTTGGGTCGCTGCAATTTACCGTAAAGCTGAAGTAGACATTAAGCGACTCGCCCTACTGCAACTAAGACAAATGCATCCTTTAAAGTCATATTAAATATCATTAGTTCAGGTTTTGTTGGTCGGCTGTTCAAAAGATGAAATGAAATGCTGCTTGTGAAACTTTCTCGGTTGACTTTGTTCTGCTGAATAGACAATGATCTTTGGGGCACATGTGTTCCATGTGTACACTATCCAAAAAGAAAGTTGAAGCCATGACGTCTGAAGGTTTTTCCATCTGACTCCAGAGATTGCTGTGGAAAATGGCACGGCACATTTAACACATCTGTGCTCACCCCTATTTACGAGCACACTTTATCGTCTCTAAAAGGCACCCAATTGATATCTGCACTGGCGTTCCTCCAAGCAGAAAAATGTACTTCTAATGTCTGGTGTTTCCATTATACCCCCGCCCCCCCTCCCCCTGTCTCGAATCAAAACAGCACCAAATGAGCTAAAGCGTGTAAATCATGCTTTCTATGCAGGGCGTATTACCAACCGCAAATTATACTCCATGCAGTCACTTCATTTCGAGCTGCTTTCATGAGAAAACTCTTGAGACTCCTGAGGGTATTTGGGGAGGGTGATGAGCTGGAGAGGCAAATTCATTAGTGAACTCCCCACATAGCACAAACACTTCTCCCCCTAAGTGCACGCTGGTGTGTCAACTCATCTTGTTTTAGTGAAAAGCAGTGACTTTAAAGGCTGCAATTGAGCTCTCATGAATATTCATTAGTGAGATGAGCTCGTCATTGTAATGGGTCCCCCCAAAAAAAGAGGAAGTGTTTCCATCGCTGTGTCTACGTGGGTAGTCTCAGGAGACCCCTGAATGCTTCCAGCTTTTAATCATTTCCTTATGAGCACATAACCTGTAATTCAATAATAGGCTAGTTTTATAGCATGCTTAGAAAAAATGTGCATGTGTCTCCAACACTACATTTTCTTGGCAAAAACAAAGCAGTACTTTTATGTCCTAGTTTTTAAGCCTAGTTTTAAAGGCGATGGAAAGAGCTGCTTTTCCTGAAGATTGCTTCGGTTTGACATTTTTGTTTTGGAGAAACCGTGATGTCAAGACCCTATCCAGATGTTCGTGCGTACAGTTGTGGACATCCGGTGCTTGAAAGTGTAAACTGTGACCAAATCACCTAAGGGTCCAGACACTGACTCACACTGTACTGTATGAGCTAACAGCGGTGAAAAAGGGGGCAAATATAGAAAGGGACATAGCTGGGCCCTAAATGAAAGAAAACACTTAGTTTCCTTTGCTACTGAGGATCAAACTGAGGGTCTTTCACACCACGTCTGAAACTCATTTATAGTCGGTAATCTGAAAAAACATGTGGGATTTTGACGCACATGAAACTCTTCCAAATAGATTTGAAGTGGAAAAAAGTCCAAGCTATGAACACAGGTCGTCCTGTGCTCTATGAATGGTGCCAGCAACTCTAACCTTCATTTTGTTTGTATTGATTTATCACTTTTGCTGCTTTCTTTTAGTTCTAGTAATTGGTCATTCAACATTTTTATTTTTATTTATCAAGATTGAACATCATCTGCAACATAAAATGTATATACAAGTATTTTCTTTTAGTTTTATTTAAATTAAAAAGTGTTTTTTATCTCACAATAAGTATAAAATAAGTAAGCATATGTTACTTATTCAAGTGTCAAATCAATGCCAGTTAATTTATTTAATCATTTGATGTTTTGTATAAAAGTATAAACCCCTGTCAAGAAGTTCTATAGCCTGTAAAGTGGCATCTTTAAATGTATAAACATGTTTAGTTTATTGGCATATAAGGTTAAGAAAAATGGCAAATCCTCACACTGCAAACAAGTAATTTATTTCACTGTCAACATATGAGTCTATTCATATTTCTGTTTGGTAGATTCGTTTATTCGTCCAGTCCATGTTGTCTTACAGGAATGGAAAATGAGTATTGTACATTGTGTGTGATTTAATAACACAAACTATATTACACTGCTCCAGCTGTCATCTCTCCAACATCTGGTTGGCTGTTTGCAACCCTGTTGGATATCCTGTATTGTGACATTTTGATATTGCCAATATTCTCTAAAACAACACATTTCAGGCAGTACATTTGACGTGTACAATGAACTGCTCAGCCCCAGGTCAAATTGCACGCCTTATCATACCACACACTGTCTCTGTGCCTCGGTTGTTAACATGATCAGAGGCACTAATGTGGCGATTCTACCAGGCGAGTTAATCTTTACTAATGCATTCTGTTAACAGCCATCTGTGATCTGCACTGCGACTGCAAAGCCTTTCAGCAGAGCATGATGCTGCGTTCAGCGCCCCGGCAGTAAGGCCTCCATTACGCCAAGGGATTGGGTTTATTATTCAGCCCAGAGAGGCTTTAGACCAGAGAAAGCGTGTCAGATGGAATCCATTTTGATTTTAAATGCAAATACCGCTGACACGCTCATTGCCAGCGCTCTCTTTACGGAGTGAAGACCACACAGTTCTTTTGTGGGTGGAAAACTTCAGGGAGAGGTATCAAAACAAACAATGGCGGCCAGTCAGAATGTGTCATGTCCACAGCCAGGTACATGATACAACCTATGACCCCTTTAATGGAAATATATTTCTTAGCCTGTTCAGTATTCACACACTATTGTGCTCGGAGAACACATTATAAGTGTCAAATGGAAAACTTTGTTGAAGACATGAAACGACTTTAAGTCTGTCTCTCTTTTGGGATTCCTCCCTCCGTGTCTTACTTCCACCCGACATCAAATAAAATCCCTTTTAGACAGTGACATCAGCCAAGGTCATAGCTTCACTTATAATCTGCGCCGTTTTCATGGTGTAATGGAATCAGGCCGGCAGGGTGCAAAGCTTGATTACTTTGATGATGATAATTTGTTTAATCAAGTGATTGGGTGGCTGAGTGGGATGGCTGCATGACCGCTGTCCTCCAGAGTCAGCAGGATATCCTCTCTGAGTGGGAGTCTCCTGGCTTTCCACATTCATCACCAAGAATGAAACAGTGGATAGAAAGAGAATGAGGGATCGTGTGAAGCTTTAAGCCGCTTTAAGCCTCATAGCCGTGTAACATTTTGGCTAAAGTAAGCGTTCGCTTCTATATCCAGTGGTGCTGCTCCATTACACCGTGAACACAGGAGCACATTTCTTCATTTTCTCAGTGTCATCATTACACCCAGGCACATTGTTACGCTTTTGACCACTAGTAAGTGTATCCAAATCTCGTATTGCTTGCTAAACCTGATTGACAAACTATGGATATGGATATTTGAGTTAGACAGGGAGGAGAAATCGGACACAACTGTGCTACTGAGTAACATCGGGGAATACAAAACCCCAGAAACATCGACCCCAGCTCCTTCGTCTTTTTTGTTTTAAAAGTTTTCTAAGCCCTCCCAACAATTTGTAACGCTATAATAACTTCCTGATGACTCTTTTAACTAAAGTTCTTAATGCTCAGATCAAAAGGTTTCTCTTTCACCCAAGACCAAAGCTATGTTTGCACTGTGATGACAGGAATACACAACTTGCTGGATCCTCTCTTAAACTGTGGTTAGCTCTCTCCCGCTTTAGAGAATCCCTTTATAGTGACATTGTGTCATCCCATTTTACAGCGAGCCTTAATGAACTCCAGCAACCTCCTCCACATCTGTGCGTGGTAGACAGAGCTGCCTACACATTCTCTGCATCAACACTCTTGACTCTGAGTCTGTTGAAGATGGCTTTTTGAAGATGATTGCTAACTGTTGCTGCCTCTGCTTTGGTTTGGTGTGGTTGAGCGCCGCTATGTGTGACTCTGTGGCCACGAGAGGCTTTTATGACACGTTTTGTTAGACCTGCAGTGTGCTGGAAACATGTGTTTGCTCGTGGGTTTTTGATAGAGGCTCCTCTTTACTGTGGGATGTACCACCACAACCTCTGCCCCCCAGCTTTCACAGTATATCTCTGTCTGTTTCTACTCAAAGGATGACTCTTTATAGATTTAATGCGCATACCATCTGCAACGCTCAGTGCTTCATCTCTCTTTTGATTTTCTTTCTTACAACCATGGCTCTCTTGAGACCCCAGCAGACGCAGGCATCATTTAAAAGGTGGTAAAATAAAACCTGAAGCACAGGGTGGAGCGCAAGTCGACGAGCGTCTTGTGTTGTTTTAGGACCTTTCAGGAAAGGTCTTCAGAAACCACACATTCTTGTAGAATTACAGCACAGGGAAAGAATCGGGAAAGGCTGCGTAGTGAGAAAAGGACCAGAGGTTTGGCAGGCACAATAAGAGCAATTTTTAGCTGCAGGAGTTTTGTTGGCGACATTTGTCCTGCAGCTAAAGGAGGTAGCGGCCCAACAACACAAAATGGTTCTCTTCTGAGAAAGACTGGGATCTTTCTAATTGTATGGTCCTTCAGTTGAAACTGTGTTTTTGTCTTGACATTGGCACTCTTTCAAAGTCCTTGCGTTTTCTTCCACACAGTCATTAAAGATAGAAAATGCAGCCTAGCTGTGGTTGGAGCACTGGGCCTATTTTGGTAGCCAGAATTCAATTATTTACATTGGAAGGAGCATAAATAGGAATGTTGCCCCATCATTTCTGATGAGCCACAGTCTGGAACACTTCTTAACAAAATTAAGTCCCACAAATATGGCCAGGAAACATGATGGTTTGCTCTGACATTAGGGATGCACACATCATCCTTATGAGGGGGAAGTGTGCATTCATTTTAATATAATTACCATCATTTAAAAAGCAAGCCGCCCTCAAAAGAGTCTTTTCATTTATCAAAGCAGAAATGCAACATGTAATGCACCCAAGAGGATTGAATCTGGAATGATGTGAGCTGTTTACTCATATGTATGAGCTTACTTGTGGGGTTTCTGTTGTTTGGTTGATAAGAGAAGAATGCATCAAGCAGCTGGTCTGCATAATGAAAACACGGACGTTTTTTTTCTTTTTGTTGTTTGTCTCGGTAAACACAGGAACTGAGTGGACCCAGTTGTGTCTGTCAAACAGCACTCATACACACAGACGTACAACACGTCAGCTTCCTCTCTTGGATTTGGTGTTTCGTCCCTAACGCGGGCTGTACTCTCCAAACAAAATCAAATGTGTTATTTCCCACTGGTGAAATTGTGGGTTTATGAGCAAAAGGAAGTGCCTTGATTTGCCTAGATGGCTCCATCATGTCCCGTCTAATATATTGTTCATCAAACTAGTATACACCAAAATCTGTGGTTAACATTGGGGTTCTACTATTTCTTATTGTATATGACGTGTGCAATCAGGGATTCATTTGATTAAAGGATCATGGTAACTTTATATATACGAAACGTTCACTCAATCTTTACAGAAAGAAAACAACCAATCAGAGTCAAGGAGACTCTACACAGTGTCAATCACTGATGTCAAACTAGGCAGAACGGATCAAATCTGAATCCAGATGATGTTACTTCATTGCCTCCTGCTTCTAAACTGAGAGAGAAAATAAACATATTTAAGTGTACTGTTTAGCTTTTGAATTGGAACGTTTTGAGTCTGGTTTTTTAGGTTTTTAATATGACAGCTCATTTCACAGCTAAAAAGTTAACTTTAACATGTTTTGAAAACATTTGAGGCAGTTGTAAAGGCAGTAACATAATCTTGAATAATAATTATTAAGCACTGCTTATTTAACATTTAGATGTTGGAGTTTATAAGCAGTGATTGATACTGCATACATTAGAGACTCCACGGCTCCGATTATCTCCCTTTGGGCGCGGTGGAATCTTAATCGGCTAATTGTCCGAATACAGCAGAAGAAGAAGCGCTCTGCAGCCCATAGCAGGCTAATCTTTAGTATCTGCTGGCTAAACCTCAGGTGACTCTTTAGCACTGGGAATCCACACAGGTAAACGTGTCATGGTGGGAAGGTGCCCTGTGGCACCATGCTGCCTTAAACATATACGTTTTGTTCTACATATAGACACTTTGGTGTGACTACAATCAGTGCTTTATATAGAAATACATGGTCATGACTACGTTGATCAAGCTAAGGTTCAATAGATGTGCAATATCACTGCAAAACTCAACAACAGTGTGTAGATAGTATGTTTAGTTCTATCATGGTGGGCCAAACAGTAGTTACTTGCTTCAGGAAATAAACCTACACTAATAAAACTGCAAAGAAAACATTTAAATGAAAGGAATTTCTTTGTGCGCTTTTAAATATATTTTAGGTTGAAGTGTGTGTAGTGATGGAGACTGGAGATTAAAAAACCTGTGTGGTTGTGGACCCTACGCTGCGTCTGGCACAAAACTAAGCTCATGTACCCCATCATTTAACATCATTAATGTGCAATTACGTGAGTCATGCTAAGCCCACGTTGCGTAGTCATGCTGGAGCCCACTGAGAGCTGCACTTTTTCCCTGTGTCAGGATTTTCAACTTTTAAATATATTTTGTGTATCCAAACAATTTTAGGGCAATAACACCATTTAGAATCCCACAATGCTTATTCAGAGCGTCATCCCAAATAAACTCTTTAAGATCTACTTTTAACATCTCTGCATACATCTCTGCTATGAATAAAGAATGTACTATCTGTTTTCTGAAAATGAACTCAAAGGTAGCTCCTTACATTAGTGGCGCTGAATAGAATGTTTGTTCAGATAATGCGTCACTAATTTAGTCTTTAGGGCTTCATATGACATGATGTCTTTGGTTTGAACAAAGGGGGATTACAGTGTCTTTGGAAGAGACCCTTTTTTTCTGAGGCTTAACATCTTCACATGACACCAATAATGACCAGCACATCTACATCTGTTGCTGAAGTCATGTGACGTTATCATGTGACATGGTGACCCAGACTGGCTTAGAGGCAGCTGGAACATAAAACCCTCTCCAAACATGACAACGCACTGACGGCAGTAGATCTCCTGGGGTCATTAAAGTAATAATACACACTGCTAAGGTTATGAACTAGTATTAAAGCGAGTTGATTCGTGACCTGCAGTGTGTTTAGGTCCTATTGCACAGATGTCCTGACGTCACAGCTAGCATCCACTAGCTAGTAGCTTCTGCTACTCTATTCAATGTTATTCAGCATTTATGGCATTAGTGAAATATTCAGTTTACTGCACATATTCACATTCAAATGTCCACCAACTCTCTCCCCTTATGGCAGTAATCTCTGCTGTTTAAACCCATAGAACTGGCCCATGGAATTGCGTCTTTGTCAATATAGTGTCCTGCTAAGCCTTATGGGAAATCATGTACATGCTAGAAAACTGAAATACTGATTTAATAAAGATATTAGATTGTAAAAACATCTAACCTTGAAGTATTGAACCACATGTCTTTTGATTATAGCTGTTCCAATGCTGGACTTTAAGTTATTTGCATTAATATAAATGGCACTGTGATTTTAGATTTATTTTTGCATCTGTAAGAGAATCGGGAAGTTCCGTTCTCACTTGTGCTCTCTTTTTGACAGTATTTCAAATGTATCTAGAATCGAATTATTACGATTTAAGTCTTACTTGCGTCATGCAACCATTCACATTTCACCAGTGTGTTTCTGAATCAGTCTCGGTACATCTTGTTACACAAACACATTGTGCCCCAGACATGCTGTCTAGCTGACTATTAATACACCCTGCGCATACTGTACCGAAGGTGACGGCCCTTTGGACTCCAAGGCTGCCAACTCTCACTCATATTTATATCTGCTGTTTCTCAAACTCTGGAAAGTTTACACCCATGTTTTTATTATTTTGCGGATGAAAGCCGAGACGTACTCTTTTTCATCTGACAGGCAGCGAGCTGTCTGAAGTCTGCCGCTGAGATGGAGAGCAGACAGACACAAAAGTAGCATGAAGTGATGAAAAAGCTTGTTAAAACATAATAAGAAATGTACTTTAGCAATGGATAGTCTAATCCTTTCTGCACATGTGCTATTTCAAATGTTGTATGAACACAGGGAAGCAAACATCTCACTCTTTCATCAATTCTGTGTGTAGGTTGACAGACAGCTCTAATGCGTGAGTGAGTGTCATGCCAACAACAAAAACAACACACACACGTACGCTACAGCACATGCAAACACGCTCGCTGCTGGTCAGGATTAGCCCTGGATAATGGGATCAAGGATCAGAGATCACCACCTGCCGCTTTCCTACCACCATCTCATCCGATGCCTCTCTATTCCTTCTGTTTATCTCCGTGCTTAAATCGCTACTGTCCCCTTTCTCTTTCACGGCCCCTCACTCTCTGATAGTTATAATGTTTGTGACTTCTTTCATTTCTCATCATCTCTACTCTCTTCCTGTCTTTAAATAGCTATAACACATTACCCCTGCTGCAAGTGATAACACACATTCCTCGAATGAAGGCAGGATTTATCCTTGACCTTTGCTGACATTTTGTTCCTTCTTTTTCTTCAACATCCTTATTTATTTTCCTGCAATTTCCCGGTCTTTCTTTCTTCATCATCCCATCACGCGTTGCTGCCTTCACGCTGTCGTCCTGTGGCTCGCAGACTCCCTTGAGTCCAAATCCTCTTAAGGAAAAGGCTTGGATGGGAATTCATTCGCTGCAGCGCAAGGATTGAACCAGATCAGCCAACAAAGCGGCAACATTGCCCCCTCCTCTCTTAGCTCGGCCCCATCTGCTCCCCTCTTTCTCCCCTCTGGCTTTCATCTCAGGTGATAAAGGCCTATTTGTCAGAGCTGCAGCAGTGAGAGATTGGCGTCCTGGATGGAGGAATGTGGCACATCATATTTCCCCCCCCCCCCGCACGCTGATAAATGCATAAAGAGCCCCATGTTTTTTTACAGGCATGAACATTTGTTTTGGTTATCTGGATTTCCACTCCAAGTTTATAGTGTTTATCTATTCTTAAACAAGATTGAAAATGGAAACATTTTGAGTAAATAAATCAGAAGACATTTAGAAGAGGCCAGCTGCAATGTTAACACATCCAAATGTACTTTACGTTTTGTGTCGTTTAACTTATAAAGATACATTTGCTTGAGTTTGTCAGTGTTTTATTACGTTGAACCGACATTTAGTGATTCAACAGTTGGTCAAAAACTAAACATCTAAACTAAGGTCAATCAATTGTAGTTTGATATTGAGTTTCCTTTTTGGTGGCTATTGTTAGCAAGTTTAAGCTTCCAGAACCAGCTAATCCTCTCCCTTCTCCAATCCATCCTGTAACTGCTGTATTTTATGTGGTGAGGTGGGGAACTCTGACCCCTATAGTCCTTAAAAGCTTTCATGTTGTGGTGTTAATGATCTGTCAATGGAGGGCTCAGGGTTTTCCCCCTTTGTATTTTGGAAACAGATTGGTTTGAGACACGTATACATAGACACAGAGGCGCTTAAATGTGGAAAAAAGCTGGATTTTATTACATTAATAACTGGTTGCGTAGTTCATCCATCAAACGAACGTGCAGGCCCCCCTTTCATGTGTTTCTACATACAGTATGTGAGCACAAATGCAGACACATGATGCTGAACACACCAATCGCACACACCTTGCCCTGGGGAGGGTTTTACAACACCATAGGAAACACACATGCTTTTAAAAGGCAGCGGTGATGGAAACCATGCCCTTCCATTGACAAAGTGACAGAGAAAACCAGACTGTGTGAGGTGTGACAGACTTGTTATGTGACACCGAGCACTTGGGGACCCCTAACAACAGAAACCAATGAGAATCCATAGAAGTTCAAGACCACATTGGTATTGAACTTAAAGACAAGTGATTGGCCTCTCTTGTATTGAACAACACATCTGTTATTTACTCTCTCAGGCTAAATGTGAATCGCCCCTGCATCTCGATTGTTATAAGACTTGTTGATTAGCTTAGCTCTTAGTCTGAAGCACATGATTGATGATTAATGACGTTGACGGCATTGTTTCAAAGATTAAGGGCACTGAGTTTAAAACACTTAGCAGTCCCCCTTCATGTTAGACATAATGTGCTTGCCAGAGGTAGAGCTGCTAATGGCAAGCTGAGGAATAAACGGTGTATATTTCTTCCATCAAACTGAACTCAGGAGCAACAAAACGGCGTATAATGCAGTCTTCAGCATGTCATTTTGACGTGGCCGGCATTTGGCAGTACACGAACAAAGGTTCAGTTGAAGAACAAAGAGTGCACGTGCAAAGCATCCACAGGCATCATGGAACAAATGCACACACATACGCAAAGCCTAATTATAGTGATAGGGTTCAAACCAAACACATGACGAAAGTTCAGTCAGCGGTGCAGAACACGGGACTCTCACTGACCCCACACGCCTCAGGTGATAATGATATAGTGTATTTGTGTGTATATATATAATGTGTAGCGAGATAACTACGCACACACTTGTATATCTGATTCACATGCACACAAATATTCATTTCTATTGAGCAGCAGCACCTGTGTGCAGTGCAGGAATGGTTGATATTGTAGGCCTGCTGTGGCTTGAAAGACTGTATTCATCCCCTTCCAGAGCACTGACTGACACGTGTGTGTGTGTGTGTGTGTTAAATTGTACATCACAGTTGTGTGTGTGTGTACCTAAGGCACTTATGTGTGTTCGCCTGTGGCACAGGTGTATGTATGCACAGCAGAGCTTTACATAACACACAGCGTGATGGATCTCAGATGGGAGCCCCAAAAAAGCTTTTGAAGTATTAACTGTTAAATAATGGATCGCTCTATTTATTCAGAAGGAACGCAAATAAAATATGATTCACCTAATCTGCCAAGACAAGTAATATCTTCATTTCTAAAAGCCTCCAAAACACATCACGGAACGGGAAATGTTTTGCATATACTTAAGCCATGATTCTACCTCCCAATGAGCGGCAAAAAAGTCAGACCACAAATCCAAAAAGGGAACTGCAGAGAGTGTGAATAAGGTCGAGGCAGGAAGCATTATTTGTTGTGTCCGTGGTTCTGGTGTGAACATTAAAGGGTCCTTTTGGCAGTATGTTACAGTAAATGTGGCTAGCTTTGGGAGCTGAACATTTCCAGAAATGAAAAGGAAGTGGTCAGATATCAAAATCAAATACCAAGCAGTGCAGACTGCCACCAGCAAAGCATCAATGTCAATGTCAATGGTGGGGGTCAGAGGACACGGGCGTCTGGTGTCTATAATTGGAGACTTCCTCATCAGAGGCACTCCATTATGTCTTTTTACAAACATTTCACTAGCAATTCATCTTTTTTATGTGGTCTGTCAGAAGAAAATGACTGTCTAGGCCTGGATATTTGTTCTCAGGAATGTCCCAGAGAAGTGTTTGTATACGTGGCTCAAAAGTATTGTAGAAGAATGCACATGTACAGTCCACTTTGTTTAGAAAGCATCCCAATATTATGTCGGTGCAGTGGCTAGTTTGTACAAACCCAATGCATATAAATGATGCACCTGGTTGTTCCGCATTAAATATTTACACAAGCCAAAGCAAAAATCAGCAAGATGATTTAAATACTCTTAACCTTTGCTGACATTATCCACCAATGATGTCAGCAAAGGGCTGCAGCTAATACATTTTGATATATTTTAATATATTAATATGGATTTGTCTGTGAATTTATTTCGTATTTTAATCAATGAACTCCCAAACATATACATCAATACTTCCCAGAGCCCAGTTGCATCTTTAAATGGCTATGTTGTTATGACAGAGTGAAATTTGCTTGACGAATGTCCTATAAGATTACTTTATCATTAAAATAGTTGGCAGCGAGTTATGTGTACACTCATTATATACAGTACACTGTGCCATAAGCTTGACGTTAAGCTTCCACAAATAATTGTTGAAAGATTTTTTTCCATCCATCCGCCCCCTGTCCGCTTAGCAGGCCGGTCCAAGGACATGAGATAAAGAGAGACCTGTTTTCTCTCACACACTCCCTTACAGATGGTCTTGGCACCCTCTCTTAGTATTCCGCTTTCCCAGCTTTTTCAACCAGAAGTCTGTCTGTTGGCGGCCGGCAGCAGCTGAGCACAGCGGAGCTTCAGTTCTGGGCCACATGCTACTCAACCAAACCCCTCGCATCAAGGGAGCAGGCAGCCTGTTTGCGCAGAGAGGTAGATGACAGTCGCTCATGCATTTAAATAGAGGTGAATGTACATGCACACATTCCTGCCCACTGATCCGAGAAGTGCATCGCAGGCCTGAAAGATGAGAAGTCTTGTACAGGCAGCTACGGGGGATGTTATACAGGCTCTTTATTCTACTTCCTCTAATATGCACTGCAGCTCCTGGGAGAATACTTTCTAAGTTAGCAGCATAACTATTCATTTCCTGTTCTCGCATAGACGTAAGGCCCGGGTCTTGTATAATGTGCACCTGTGGGCTTAACGTTAAGCTAAGTGCGTATTAATGTGATTCAGGTGAAGGGCTGAAAATCTGCTGTTCTGGGGGCTAGAGAGAAATATAAATGCGGCACAGATGAAGGGCCATATGCCCGCTTAGTTTCATGTTTTATTCAAAGTGGCGACGGGTCACCGAGACCTTTTTGACAGAACAAGCTTTTGTCACAATGCTAATGTTCTCCCCAGGTTAAGTGGGCACTGCAGGCTTTGTCATTTGTCGGCCACGAGAGGGAAAGAAAGAGAGTAGCTTTTTAGTGCAGCTAAAGGTTGCCATGGGAGCCAGAGGTGGCTTTTAATTAAAGGAGGAAAGTAATGATGTCGATGACAATTCTGTTGCTGTTTGTATCAGCTGTAATGGCCTTACTTAAGGCTTTTATATGTCCACTCCTGGACATGGCTCTCTTTTTTCCTCATCTATCTACCTTTGGGCTCTCAAAGTCCTTGTAAACCTAATTTAAAGGCCATAAAATATAGTTTACACAAAATAATTGAGCAATATTTTTTGGATTTGGTCATTTTTCATGAAAACATAAAATATTTTTAACTTGGACATTTGTATGTGAAAGTTAACTAAATTAGAGCTGATCCAATTAGTTGACTAATTGATTTAATTGATATACACAAAAATAATTTGAAACTTATTTGATGAAAAAGCCAGATATGATCAGGTTCAAACTTCTCAAATGTGAGCACTTACTGGTTTTTTCTTTCTTTTAAATAATTGTTACACAATATTTTGTATTATTTGGGCCAAAGAAACCAGTTAATTCAGGTTTAAAGAGGCATCAATTAAGAGATAACAACATGATTTGTTGTTAAAGATTTTTCAAGATGTAAATACACTTACACAATAGAGGAATCGACATTTAAGATTCAACAGGTGACTGGTCAGTTGGGGATCGTAAGGGATCTTCTCTTCCTCCAGCAGACGGTTCAAAGGAAAACTCCTTTCTGTTTATCAGCTCTTGTTGGTCATACAGCTGCTGCCAGTTGTGCGACTCGACTCCATTTTGAGTCCCTGCTGCGAGTGGTTTGAGCCTCTAATATATGGTATTCATGATGTGGGCTGTGCTATCACTTCCAGCTAAATGGAGAACCTCCAGATTGTTCCCATGCTGTGCCTTAGTGCTTTCGGGTTATTGAAGTCTTTGAGATACTGAATATGAAACCTGTTTTATATAACACACTTAAATCTCTCTGTCTCCTTTCGGCGTGTGCTCTTCTCTACACTGCTCAGCTCAAGCTTTTCTCTTAAGCTTCATATTCCTCCCCTGTCTGGAGGGAAGAAAGCTACCGTGCTGCACCAAATCTTCCTGTTTCCCCCCTCCTCAGCCTCAGAGATGACTAGAAGGTGAAGCCCATTTCCCAGTGTCTAGAGTTTCACAGCTGACAAAGAATCTAGGCTTTCCCGAGCGTATCAGAGGCAGTTTAACGGTGCTGAGGAATGTCCCTTGCTCCCGATCGCTGGACAGGGCAAGCAGGGAGGCGTATGGAGGGAGGAGAAGAGGGAGTGATCCGCAGCAGAGCCCACTAGGCCTGGGAATCTTCAGAGTTCCTTCTGGTGCTTAACGCAGAAAGAAAGCCAGTTACGGTCCATGAGGCTGGATACCACAGCACTGAGGTATTCTTTAAATAGGGCCATGTTGAAGCCACATGAGCTCCACATTGTTCCCCTCTTTATGAGTCCTGGCAGCGCTCAAGGAGAAACTTCACAGTGAGAAGGTTTACATTAACTTTACATTCATCTGATCAGGGCCTCCGGAGAGCCTCTTGACGGAATCAGACAGCCTTTAATTAGAGTGCTGAAATATGTTGTGGTCTTTGATGGAGTAAATCAGCTATAATGTCTTGCAGCATGTGAGACCTACTTAGAAGAACACAAAGCTGCTACGAGATAAGAATGTTACACAGTTATTTTTACTCAATTGAACATTCTCCATTGTTCCATTAGCTTCTAAACACAGCTAGACAGGTTGGGGTGAGAGTGAGGCGAGCACCATTGTTCCCTCTGGCACCGTCAGTGGTCTGTCAGCATGTATCTGCTTTTCTTGGAAACCACGAAATTGACTTTCATCCTGTTGGGAAGCAATACTGCATGGGAGGAAATCATAGACACTCCATGTTGTGTCTTTCTGGCCTATGGGAAGGGGGAAAACACTGGAGCATGTGGTGCTAGTTCAAAAGCAGCACGCTATGGTAGGCAGGGTTACAGATCTACCCATGCACTGTTAACATGCTAGGAGTTAGAGAAATATACAACTAGAGTCAGATAGCCCCTCTTAGGCTCTACTAAGTGACTTCTTAGCTAAAGTAAAAACAATGAAATCTAGAAAGTATCAAGAAGAACTAAGGAGCTAAAGTATAAATCTGAGGCCATTCTTAGACACAGCGAAACTCTGAGCTAAATGTTAAAATGCCCACAGGTATAATATGTAGTTGAAATGATACTGTTTGCTAATTAGAAGGACTTTGGTCATAAACTTAAACATTGTTCAGGTTGGAGCATTGAGCAGAGCACTGGTGTCACATTGTGTGATCATCCATCCGATAGTTGTTGAGAAACCTAAAATAGTAGTCGGCCTTGTCACGCCTAGAGTCACAAATCTAACATGGCAAAAGAATTATGTGGATTTTACGCCCGTCCATCAACAAAAAGTTCTTGTAACAACCAGCCGTTCGTGTTCTCGATGCACTTCTCTGGGCAGAAAATGCTCTGACATTGAGAAAGTAGATGATCTGTCATATATTTCAGAAAGTCGGTGTATTAGCTGCACAGTGAAAGGCTGAGCCAGCGAGCCCACACGTCCGTTTGATCTGCAGCAGTTGTAGAAATGTCTGCTGTATTTAATTGTCCTGCAGACCGTTTACTTAATCTTTATGAGGACATACACTTGTGCTAATGTAACCATTCAAGACAGCTCCCATCCTTTTATTAATAGTGTGCAGGCCAGTGTCAGAAGAACAAATGGATAACTCATCTTGTCTTCTTCCACCCATGTAAAGACGTATCTTGAAAAGCATTATATTATTAGGATTCCTACAGGAAGTCCTCGTTGTCGCTAAGACATCCTCTAAAAACATAGCTAAATACTTTCATAAGTTGATCTAATGATGAGATGTATTTACCTTTTTTCGGACCAAAACCTACAATGTGTTAGTCTGTCTCTCAATATTCTCTGACTTCCCCTCATCTGTGGTTCTGAACCCCAAGCCCATTAAAACTGGCCAAGAATATATACTTCATCATATATGTATTTTGAAATGCCTTCCCCTAAACAACCCAGCTCTGTAGTTCCCAGCAGTAGTAAACAGTGTTTTTCATTGGGACTATTTTAAGCTGCGGATAAATACACATTTGATGCGCCTAAGAGTATTTACGGCAGCAGGATGGTGTATATGGGATTGTCTCAGAATAAACTACAGATCCCATAGACGGGATTTTCTGACAATAAGACACATTTAGACAACTACCCATACATCATTTACATGTCTAACAGTGATCCACCTTCAGATTTAGAAGCTCCATAAATTGCACACACCACAGGTTCGTGTGGAACCCCTGGAAGTTTGAGCTGGAAACCCCTCCGGCTCCTGCCAGCCCCCTTATGGTGGGGCTTGAGCCCTGTGGAATGTGGCGTATGCCTTCCTATGTCAGACGGCCGTTTGTTTTGGAATAGGAGACGATATGAATCTGAGCCGAATACACCCACAAGCTCAGCTGGGGGGAGCAGGGGGGGGGGGTGAGCAGGGGGGTCACCTACAGAGGCAACATAATCTAATCCTTTAGGCGCAGGGAGAAAACGGAAAGAGTCAGGGGGGGGGGCGGGATGAAATTCCCATTCCCAAGTAATTGTATAGTGTTGATCCTCTGAAAAAAAGGAACTCACCATCTTGTTGCAAGTGTATGTAAAGCTGTTTTGTTTTGACTTTATGCAATGTTTTTTCAAGTTTTTGGAAATGGATGCAAGCTATTTATAAGTTAACAAGTGAGGTAGGTAGACTACTGTCATGCTTTGTGTAGCATAAAAGCCTATAGGTGTGCAAACCGTAAATCTCCACTCCAGATGACAGCACCACACTCTTTGTCTCAGTTGGGCTCTCTCTTTTGCACTTCCTCTCCAACTCTGTCTGTCTCCGTCCCACACACACACACACTTCTGCACACAGCAATTGTTACCCGCCACAACTCGGCTGGAGCAGCTCCAGACCTTAAGGGCTCAGAGAGAGAGTTTGATTTGTGTTGACTTCCTGCAGGAACTCCCCCTCTCCTTAGCCCACGGCTCAAAGACTATCAATTAGTTCCTTAGTATGATCCCTGGGAGGGCAATCAAAGTTAGAGTGGGTTCAAAGAGCACAAAGGCAGACACACACACACAAACAGACTTGTTTCTGGCCTGTTAGAGTTACAGTTTGGACATCTTCTCCAAGGTGGTTGTTACGGCCTGCTCTGCTGCTATTTACATTTTCCAAACAATCCTCACCCCCCACGTGCATGACTCAGAGAACATTCTTTCTCTCTATCATGCCTCCAGCTTTAAGAGCCATCAGCAGGTGTTCCGGCACAAAGTTAATGTTTGAATGTCTTCCTATCCTGATTTATTTCCACTGTCTCTAATGACAACACCATCATGTTTCCAGCTGCTTTTCATACTTCTTCCCTGATGGCAGCAGCTGTCTGCTCTGTTGATGGGTGATGCTGCATGAATCCAGGGGAGCCAATTTGTCGCCCTACTTACTTAGCCACCAAACACTCCTGGACTTGTCTTTTCCAGTCACTACCCTCCACTTCTCCAAACATCAATTCAATGACATTGGGAGTATATTATGTCCATCAATTGTTATTATTACATATCCTTTCATGAGTTTGTTCTTGTTAGTTGGGTATATAATTGGTTAATGTCACACTAATGAGCCTCAGTGGAAGAAGGGAGCCACAGGACATCTGAACACTGTCAGGGCAATTTGTAACAAAGGTGACCACCTCAACATTCACTACATAAGCCATGTTTTTTGTATTCATGTATTTAACAGGGACAGTACACATTCATTAACATTGCTGTAAATGTGCCACAGTTAGCCAAGAGGCAATTTTTCGTCTGTAGTCCCTGGACAGTGTTTACAAGTCAACCTAAAACACATGTCATTGTAAACAAGTAAATACAATCAATTTAAAACAAGCAACATACATTACTGGAATACTTAAATAAATAAATAAAAGACAGAACAATAAAACAAAACAAATTAAACAAAACAAAAGAACATGTTAAAACACAGGCAGTGGGTTGTAAGGAGCAGAGGATTGTGTCAGTGGATTGAGTTCCATTGCTGAGCAGCTTTAACAGAAAATGAAGACTGACTGAAATAACTTTTTCTGAGTGGAATAATGCAATCTCCTCTCGCTGCACCTCTTGTTGCAGTTGTATGTTAATAAACTGTCTAAGAGGAGATGAGGTAAGGCTGTTGACGATCTTGTCAAAAAGGCAAGCATGTGCATGTTTAATTCCCAGCTCAACAAGTTGTATTTTTGGAGTATTGGGCAGTGATGCGAATAAACGCGAAATGACCTGAAATGTAACGGATATAAACTTTTGAATGTATTAAGATGTGTCTACCAATCGTAATCTGTAGTTTCATCAGTGTTGAATACATTTTAAATTAATGTATTTTCTGATTCTGCGTTAACTATGTTACAATAACACAATTCATTTTTTTTTTTATATTATCCTCTGTTTCTATGCTTGGGAACAAGATATCACAACAAGAAATAAAAAAAGGAAATTCAGAGTGAGGACAAATAGTTTCTGGTCAAGCAGCCCGGCCCACTTGGCAACTCCAGTTCACCACTTTAGAAAAACTCTACCGCTTCTGTCCCTTTTCTTCTTCTGGGAGTGGGGGGACATCTTGAAAGCCTGTGACAGCCCATATCCCCTCCTCTTCTCTTCAGTTTTTAAGTGTCCTGTCTGTGGTGCAGTGATAAAGTCCAGGTCAAGGGGGGCGGTGGGAGGAAGAGAGGGTCTGTAGAGGGAGTTTGGTTTGTTGACAGCAGAGTGGAAAGGGGCCGAGCTAGTCTGTGCTGCTGTATTGACCTTGAGCATGGATCTGTGGATGGCCAAGTAGAACAGATAAAGTGAACGACAGCAGGCCAATCTGCCACCTTTACTTTGTTAATTAGGGATTAACAAACTCTTTCTCTCTCTCTCTCACACACACATACACAAACATACACACACGCCCTCCCCTTCACATATTGAGTTTTCTTATAGATGCAGATTTACCTGATTGTGATAATGAGAACTGATTTATTCCACAAGACAGAACAAAGCAGACAATCCAGTCTTATGCTTCCACAGTATGCATTTCAAGAACCTTGAATTTGGCAAAGTGAAAACGAATATAGAGGCAAAATAATCTCTAGCATGCAATTATAAATGATATTAAAACCGGAAAAACTAAAGGATTTGTGTATATTATCAAGTTATTAACTTGATGTAACAGTTTCAAACAGCTATATTTTTCTGAAAACTCGTTTCAAACCTTATTGTTTTACATTTCCAAGCAAAACAAAACTGTGAGAAGTTGACATATAACTTATATATACCTTCTTCAAACGTGTCGCTTTTACATTTTGATTGAACAAGTAACAAAGCTGTTTCCCCTTACTTAGCGTACAGATATGAGATCAGTAGCAATCGTCTCACTTTCTTTAACTTATCGTGAGAAAGTATAACCATAAATGTTGCCTGATAAATGAGTCAAAAGATAAATCAATTTGAAAACGGCAGTGTTGTTTTGACTAATCGCATCAATTAGTGAAGTAGGAGCGTGTTTGAATACAATTAATACGAGAGGTGGCATGTTTGCAATTAAAAAGGCTTTTAAATATAAAGCAGGGGTGGTAGTGAAGCACAATGACTTAAACAGTGAGTCACTATGCTTAAAGAACAGAGACGGGTGGTTTTATATGTATCCGTTGTGGTTCTTTCTAAGCTGAATGCACTTCTGAGGTAGGCTTAACCAGTTGACCCCCATGCCCCTGAAGAAATGCTAACGCACTTAGCACAGAACTTGGTGTATAAATACTTTATTTCTTATCAGATCTGCACAAACAGATATCAGAGTAAAGCTGAGATTCCACAGATTATAGGGGTATAAGTATCATCACTGTGTGATCAAAACTCAGGGCAGAGAAGGCAAACCCAGACAACACGCAACGTAGCTTTACGGAGCCAACACTGCGAATATGTCTTACCGTTGCTGTGTACCATAGCTGTGTACTGATAATCCATCTTCATATTTATGGCTATAACCTAGTTTTCACGTTTCACTTTTCAGAGCGTAGCATAGCTTTCGGTTTGAGGAAAGTGCGTGCGCATCACTCTCACTCCTCAATGGTAATGTGTAGGTGGATTTTAGGAACGTGCGTTGACGCTTCACCATTCACTTTGTATGGGGTGACATCACTTTTTGCCGAACTGCATTTTGGGAAGCGACGCGGAGCGTTGCTGGCGTTGCTGGCGTTGCTGGCGTTGCTGGCGTTGCTGGCGTTGCTCGCTTCAAAAGTTGAGCA
The DNA here is from genome assembly GCA_943591055.1 of Gobionotothen gibberifrons. NCBI lineage: Eukaryota > Metazoa > Chordata > Actinopteri > Perciformes > Nototheniidae > Gobionotothen > Gobionotothen gibberifrons. The sequence continues at coordinate 2,791,275 of CALSBZ010000012.1, read as the reverse complement.
ATGTTCAACTTTTGGCGCCTCGGCAGAAGCGTCAGCCAATGAAATCCCGTTTATGCAAATCTGCCAGTACAAGCGCTAGCCAACGGTTAAAAATAGGTGTCAATCATCAAAATCGACCGAGGGGGGCCAGAGATATGTCAAATCCACCCGAATGACCCCAGAAGTAGGGCTCCTCAATTAATCGTATTTTAATCGCAATTACGATGTTGGCTTGCAACGATTATGAAAACAACATAATCGAAATAAGACGATTATTTATTTTAAATAATTTTTATTTAAACATTTTATTGTTTTTTCAGTTGAATTATACTTAAAGTTCAGGGTAATCAACTGTTAAAGACATATTTTTTTCAATAAATGGATGTTTTCAAAGTAAATGGATAATCGTTTTTAATAATCGTGATATCAATTATTGACCCAAATAATCGAGCAGCCCTACCCAGAAGTGTTTTCTTTTGTGCTAAACCTCTCTGTTTGTTCAATCTGAATTTACTTAAAAAAAAAAAAAAAAAGCTATATTGACATCCAACTCACAGGTTTATCATTGCTTTGAGAAAAAAGATTATTAATTTACCCCTTTT
>CALSBZ010000012.1:2768601-2785694 GCA_943591055.1 Gobionotothen gibberifrons | reverse complement strand
GTGATTGGACAGTCACCTGTGCATCATTTAAGTCAAATTTAAAAAGGCTGTGTGGCTCTGGAGTTAATTCTGTTCATCTGATTTGTATTCCCCTTATAATATATCCTGACCCCTTGGCTGATACCCTGACTTTCTTCTGCACAGGTTGACATTTTAGATGTAGTCACAACAACATTACATTTTGCACCACCAGGCTTTTCCCAGAAGGCTATCTGCTTTATTTATCCCTTTGGGGAAGTTCAGGCGTTTATAGCAGCAACAGGGTCAGAGTTAAAAACAGGATTCACACAAGGTAGAAATAAAGAACAAATAGAATAAAACATTTAAATAATAATACAAAATGTTTTAAAATAAAGTGATAAAGTAATTGTTGCTAATTGAATTAAGGAATAATAATTGCAGTTCTGTTGTACTTAATCAAGCTTTCAGCATGTTAAGCATATTTGTATAATAACAAAGTCATGTTTCAGTTCATGTGTATGACATCATCAGAATGTGCCTGAAACGTGGTGATGCTAATGAGCATGCGCAGATACAATAAACGGCCCTTACTCCAGGCCAAACTCTGAGCGATGTGGTCGTGTGATTTTTCTGTCCGTTAGCATACTTAAAAACTACTTTGGCTGACTGCAAACGTGGACACTTCTGCTGAATATAATGTATCACGCAACACAGCAGCAAAAATTAACTTCTGTCAGTTCGCTGTACAGACCTGCTGGGAACAACATGCCTAACTGCAGTAACAGAGCCCGTCCAAACTGCTGCACAGAGCACTGATTCCCTATTTATTCAAAATATGAATACTTGAATGTGACCTTTGACTCTGCAAGTTCTGGGACCGTGAGCAATACATCTGCCAAGTGTGAAAAGGATTGGATGAACAGTTCTTGAGATTATGCGAAGGACACACACACACAGAGACACCTTGATCTATCCTCTTTCAGATAATCATCTAGTAAAGTGTTGGTCAAAGTAAAGAGGTTTTAATAAATGATTTACTAGCACAAATAAAAACTTAACCACTAGACTGTTCATTAAAATGCAGATGTTGGAAGTGGAAATAGTCAAGGTCTTCAGTGGATGTGATGCGGTGCAGGCTTCCATTAACAGACATGTGAATTAAAACGACACGTCCTTGTTATCTTGTTGTTTTGCAGATAGCAGACGCAGCCAAGACTTCCTCTCAGGCTGACGACTTGTACCTGGATGACACAGGCTCAGGAGGCTACTACCCTGAAGACGATGATGACTTTAACTCAGGGTCTGGCTCAGGTAAGATCCCCCCCCCCCCCCCCCAAACACATCCTCACATACTCTCAGTCTTTGGGGGAAGATACAGACACATTTGCAAGCTCAGCAGGCAATTACCCAGAAGCGTTATGACATTCATTTTCAAGTCTACTGCAGGTAGCTGTAGCGAACGTACAGACTTTGCATCTTTCACCAGCAGACTGAAGTGTCACTCCCTCCCTCTGTCCCCTTTATCTCTCTCCTGTCTCTTATTCTCTTTGTCTATTCTTTCCATCGCCGCCTCTGTCTTTCTCTCACTAGATTTTAATTGAGATTGCCTTCTCCTCACCCAGACTGCCACAGGGAAGTCTGCACATTTTACATGTCGTTTTTTATTAGCTCCTTTGCTGTGCCGGCTTCAAGCACCTCAACAACCGTCATTCATTGGTCAGATGTAACTGTTCTCTGTGCTAGTTAAAAAGAGGACAGGGCTGTGATTAAATAGCCCTTCCAACACTGTGAATATACCCCTTGCACTCCACTCTGTATTGTATAGGAGATTTAAACTGTAAACAATGCATCAACATTATATAGAAAGGCAGTGAAAGTAAGTGTGGTATTTCATTTTGATAGCATGACTGCCCATATAGTACCGATCTATACAAATACACAACATATTCTTTACATTTTGTCCCTACACATGAATTGTAATACCAGATTTATACTTTTGACTGTGCCTTTTAATAAATATACATTATTTACCTGTCCCCCTCTTTCTCCCAGGTGTAGGTGAAGAAGTGGTGCTGGAGACAGTGACTGTCAGTATGGTTTATATCGAGCCCAATGCAGCAGAACCCACCCAGGACTCCACCAAAGAGTTCACCCCCAGGGTGGAGATCGCCACAGTCAAAGAAAGGGACAGAGACATCACACCCAAGAAACCATTCAGAACAGAGGTAAGAAGAACAGCCCGCCTGATATTGGAGGTTTGAGCCTGATACAGCAGCCAACTTTAATTCAATCTGACGTTTTTTAAACAAATGGGACCACGAAATGTAATGGGCAGTGTTTTACAGTTTAAAAATGAACTTGTCTTCTCTATGCTTCTAATAATGAAAATGTTTCCAAACGTATGATATCACCGAGTTGTTGTTGTTGGCTCAGGTTAACAATATCTTTAAAAAAACTACAATGGAGAAGATATGTCAAAGAAAAAATGGCATGTTCTTTTATTAGCTTGGTTGATCAGATGGCTGATGATTTTGATAAAAGCCAGTTTGAAATAGTATCCAATCTTTTAAAATATAAAATGATTTTCTCTTACATATGAAGCTGAAACTAGGAGGAAGTTAGCTTAGCTTGAGCTTAGCATACGATATGTTTTAAGCTTGGATATCTATCTCCTGGCTTTATAGTTTCATATTTAACATCAAAGTATGAGAGTTGTATTGATTATCGAAGCAAAGGAGCAATGTTTTCAAACTATATGAGACTATTACATAAAAAACATCAAGGAACATGTTTACCTCGTGCCATATGCTATAGGTTTATAATCCTAAAACACAATACAAAGAGTGACACAGTACCCCAGTATGTCTCCAGCTGACCCAGTATGTTATCACATCCCCTGTGATAACAGAGACATGAGGTCGCTTTCAGGATAAAGATCAAGTGGTCACGTCAGTTCTCAATGTTTTCGCTCCATTGCAAATCGTGAAGGATTAGATCTCTCTCCGACATAATCACATATTTTGGAAGCATCCTAGATCTCACTTCTGTGGGATGCACTCTTACTGCACTGTACTGGATACTACATCTGTTTGGGATTAGTCGTCATGGTCTCTAACCCAAAGCCAAGCCTAACTGGCCCAGTTCCATTTGTTCCCCTCTTGCCTCTGTCACCACTACCCCCTTAGCCAAATGCCCTGGCCCAGTTCCATTTGAGTCTTTTGCACCCTATACACAGGAAACAAGGGCCCAGATACTTTGCTCCTTTTCCTTGACCCCCAGAAAAAACTCAGGTCTTGAACTGATATTTTTGGGAAATCTGGATCCTTATAATTTGTTCTCTCTGAACAGTGGCTATAGGCTTTACTGGCATGCTTATGTTAGATTAGCTTAGCATAACAACTGAAAAGCGAGGGTCAGAAAGCCTCGTTCCCTCAAAAGGTACAAATATCCACTCACCAGGACCTCTAAAGCTCAGTATTGGACACAGTAGATGTTGTTATTTATATATTATTTTGTTGTGAGAATATTTCTTGGTGGGGCACGTAACCTTCACTGGCTGCTTGTTAACTTCACGGGGATGAAAACACTCGCAGAAATTCCTGCACGCGGCTAAGAAATAGTCCACAATATAACCTCCTATAAAAGGCATCTTTACAGATGAGTTTTGTAGAGATGAAACATGCAGGCGAGATCTTACTTTTATATCACTACGATGTTATGTAAAATGCTGAGCTTAAAAGGTTCTGGTAGACAGATGTTTTACCTTTGGACAGAGCCAGGCTGTCTCTTCATGCTAAGCTAAGGTAATTGGCTGTAATTCCTTCTTTTCTAACTCTCAACCAAAAAGCATATTTCACGAAATGTCAAGCTATTTCTCAAATATTATCAGTTTTGATGGTTGCAGGAAGGACTCATTCCATAACACTTAAGCAAACCTTAGTCTACTTAACACAGAGACAATAAAAACTGAAGGACTATAAGAAGTAATCTGCAAGTTGAGACTAAATCCTCTTTTCTTCCCTCATTCAGGTCCCAGTGCCAGTCACAGAGGACATGCAGAGGAACCAGATGACTAGTACAACGAGCACCCCCGGGTCCCCCAAGGAGCCCGTCGAGGTCCGCACTGAAAACCTTTTCCAGAGGACTGAGGTGTTGGCAGGTATGTGTCAAAAAGAACCGCAAAAAAATTACTTAGTATTTACTATTTGTTTGACTCTGGTTTGTGTTCCTAATTAAGTTTTTTTTTAAATATTTGGACAATAGATGGTATATCAGATTAACATTAGAGATGATGCCCAGGTCAGATTCATGTGGAGCTGAGCACAGATATGATGAGTTTGATTGGATGATTGATACCACCAGGATGGAGGGAATTGCTAAGTTATAATATGCTAGGCAAAATAATTTAGTTCAGAGCCAGGTTTCTCCTGTTTCCAGCCTTAAAGCTGAACTACTTTAGTCTTGGCTTAATATTTATTGTATAGCTCGGTATAATTAACCTCAACAAGAAAGCCTATTACCAAAATGTCAAACTATTTCTTAATATTTTAGCCCATAATTAAGGTGTTTTTCTGTTTTACGCTCCACCAATTAATTATTTGATGCACTTTGGGAGCAATTATTGAATTTGCCATGTAATGATTCTCAAATTCTTATATGTAACAAAATGTCAGCATAGTTATAGTGAATGGCTAACATAACAGGAGGCATGTGGTGCAGTGGGTTGTGCGTTGGTGTTCGGATCAGGGGAGCACAGGTTCAAACCCCACTGCAGTCAGCATGTCGTTGTGTCCCTGAGACACTCCACCCCAAATTTCTCCTGTGGGGATTTCCCACAGTATTGAGTATGTAAGTCGCTTTGGATAAAAGCGTCTAACAAGTGACATGTAATGTAATGTAAAACAGGAAATATTTCCTCTGAGGGTTTCCCACCTGTTACACTTCTCAAAATAATTATCTTTAATAAACTCCATCTGCGTCCCTCTGCGGGACCTCGCAGAGTTCACAGAATGGTGGGTGTTTAAAGTGTAAATAAAGAGGATGGAAGGGAAATGATCCGAGAGAAAATCACAGTCCTCTCTGATGACTGTAATGCCGTCTCTCTTCGCCAACGTGTCTGAGGCAAACATTGATTGGCACCTCACTTTCACTCTGTTGTGATACCCATCTGGTGCTGGCAATATGCAGGAACAACATCAACGAGGACAAACCAGGACAGCATCAGTTAGACAACATCTCACATCTCTCCCATAGACAGTCTCATTTCTTTCATTTGCATATTGCTCCAGGATAGTGAGTATTGCCAGTGTCTTTAACAAGGCCTGTAAATATGTGTAATAAATATACTCTGTTATCGCCCATATCTCCTTTGCCCTTCTTCTTCTGTATCATAGCCATTACTCTTCATCTCCTGTATGACTTCCATGAAAATATTTGGCATTGATCTAATCTTCATTTATTTGCTCCGCATTGCGTTACTGCTTCTTGTAGCTCAGCAGCTGGTTGTTTGCCAGGATATTTACCCATGAGGCCATGGGGCTGGTCAACATGTGTGTGGAAACGTAAAGTGGAGCAGAGGGCCAATTGTAGCACCGGGAGAGACCCTAAACAGATTAGGAAGCAATGAGGAACTGAAATACAAGCATAATTGGAAGGGAGAGTGAAATAAGCCCATGTGGCATGTTAGGAGCATTAGTGGGGGTCGAAGCTGGAGGCGGGGCTGGAGGCGGGGGGGCACATTTCATTCAGATTACCCTTAATGTTAAACCACTGTTGGCCTATTGGTTAAAAAAATATGTCGGATAAAGAGTGTAGGGTACAGCAACATTTCCATATAACACACATCTTAAATAACCATCACAACTGTTAGAAGAGTCCAAAACAGCAAATAGCTGCTCCTCTGGTGCCCCTGCAATTGTTACATGAAACGTTATCTTATGTCACATATTCTTCAATTAGAATCATATTTGAATCATATTCGATTTTTGCAATTATCTGATCAGATGGACTTATGGCTGGCAATATTGTAGTTTTATGTTGATTTATCAGCCAGTTGATGAGCAGATATAGGCTGTAGTTAATGACATGGTGGACTGGTTGTGCTCTGTTTGTCCCCATTGGTTTTATGTATCCAACTTCTCAGCCAATGAGCCAATGCCTTCAGCCTCTTCCTCCTAAGCCCCATTCCCTTATTGTAATACAGCCGGAGTCGAATCCACCACCATTGGGAAAACCTGGCTCTGTGAACCAATCAATAATTGGATTCTTAATACCCTCTTAATGGAAACTCACCAACATGACACACATTGGAAGAAGTGAAATGAACCTTTGCAAGACACATTAAAGAATTTTCCAATCGACATGAAGTAACAGCACTCATGTCAACATTCAGCTCAGAAAATTGCCACTTGGTTTCACAACATTTAACCCCTCAATTTTCATAATTGGCTGGGGGATTGCGTTGTATTGGAATGTGTTGCAACAAGAATAGCTGAGACGGTTGCTCAAATTAACTGTGTCATAATCGATTGCACAAGGCGTGTGGTGCAGTGGTTTGTGTGTTGGTGTTCGGATCAGGGGAGCACAGGTTCAAACCCCACTGCAGTCAGCATGTCGTTGTGTCCCTGGGCAAGACACTTCACCCCAAATTGCTCCTGTGGGGATTGCCCACAGTATTGAGTATGTAAGTCCCTTTGGATAAAAGCGTCTAAGATAATAGGATGTACTTTGTTAATCCAAAGTCGGGAAATTGTTTTGTTATGAAATTGAAATAAAAACATTTAAAAAATGTCTTTAAATAAAAAAATTCGGTGCCCCCCATAGGTTGATGCGCTCTTAGAATTAGAAATAGAAAAAATGCATTTAAAAAAAATAAAATAATAATAATCTCCTGTTCATTCGCGACCCACCTATCACATCTCTGCACCCCGTCAGTGGGGTGCGCCCCACACTTTGAGAAATGCTGGCTTAGGTCATTCGAGGTCTCGTTCTTCATAGATATCGATTTTGACTTTCCCTCACATTTCTGTCTCTTCCTCTCTCAGCTGTTATTGCCGGCGGCGTGATCGGCTTCCTGTTCGCCATCTTCCTCATCCTCCTCCTGGTCTACCGCATGAGGAAGAAGGACGAGGGCAGCTACGATCTGGGAGAGAGGAAACCCTCCGGCGCCGCCTACCAGAAGGCCCCCACCAAGGAGTTTTATGCATAAAACCATCCCGTCATCAGATCAGCGAAACCGCGAGTGACTGTCAACAACAGTCAACAGCAAACCTGTTCACACAAACAACAAGAAAATGTTTTTGAGTTGATTAAGGATAATAGCATAAAGGAAAGCTTTTGCATAGAGTATTGTAATTAAGACCTTTTCTTTCTTCTTTAAAAAAAATGAAAACCAAGCATTTCTCATTTTATGGCAAATCTCAGTGTATTTAAACATTTTGTGTATTATTTGAAAAGGCTGAAAAACAACAAAAAAATCAGGATCTGTAAAGGCGAGGAAACGTATGGCATCTGTCTTCTGTCAAAGGAGCGGTTTCTACTCGCTGACTACTTTTAACTGTAGCAGTATGTTATTTGTAAAGAAAAAATGTAAACGTGGAAATACTAGAATTGAATTATTCTGTCAATCCAACTTTCTTTTTCTTTTGTCCTAGCATGTCTGTTGTTGATCTCTAAAGGTGTATTACATTAATTTATCTTTTCTCTGATGTTAAAAAAATGCCTTTGTAGTTTTGATGAAGCTCTTTGGTCTTCATATTAACGCTGTTAACGGTCAATGTAAATGTCCTCCCTTCAGGTTACAATGTTTATTGTTTGCTCTCACATCAGTTTTTAGTCCAACGTGACCGTTTCATGTCTTTTTGTTTGTTCTCTTCCTCTCAGTGTAGCCTTTTTTTTCTCTTCTTTTTTTCAACAGCGTTTTATTTACAAACCAGGAACAAGATAAAAATAAGTGTGTCAAGGCGCGAGGAAAATCACAACTCTCGCTTCTCTTTCATGTCTCGCTCAACTTAATTTCTATTTAAATGCATTCTCTTTCTCATTGCACATTCACTGCTTTCTGCTTCCACTGCTATCGTGCTGCTTGGAGTGTATGTGGAGTGTTTTGGGGTGACGTTTTCTTTCTCTGTGGCTTGTGGTGTTTTTGGCCCATAGCCGCTCCCCCCCCCCACCAGATCTGTCGCTGGAGTTTAGTCCCTGCACCAAAACTATGCTAGCACCCTAACATCTCCTCTCCCTCTCTGTTGACCCTCACCACCACCTTCTTTTTAATCAGATTGGATCATGGCCAGTTGAGTTCTAAACCCCCGCCATCCCCTCAACTCTGTTTTAGCCACCCGTGTAGCCTGGTGTTATTGTCCCTGCCCCAGTGTTGATGCTTTAGGCCCAGAGATCTGCTCACTGGAGGCCTGCTACTGCTTGGACACAAACACACGGGGCAGGGGCCCAATCCCCACATGCAGAGCACATACCTCTGCAGCAAACAACACACAACCCCCCCCCCCCCCCAGCGCAAGAAACCTAGTTTCTCTCACAGGGATTGATAAATAAGGCTACACAGAAAATGTAAGAGTCCAGTGTTACGTCTGAATAGTCTTTGAAGACACTCACATTGAGGGCTGTGTTTTTTTTAGTGGTCCGTGCAGGCATTTCAAAAGAGCTTCTGTTTGGAGTTTGTTTACCAGGTTTAAACCCCTTAGTTTGAACCCATATAAGGCTACTGCAAAATAGCCACGTAGCTACATCACATGGGTTAAGGTCACATGACAACAAGTTACTGTCGTTTTTTTTTATGTTACGTCTAATTGAACTTGCTCTTAAGAGACGCACGTGTGTTGTCGGGCAGGTTTGTGAAGTTGCCTTTTTCAGCTGTACAGTTTTGTGAAGTAGATGCTGTCACATCGTCTAAACTCTTAACACCACCCACACGAAGCTCTTCATCTCTCTACATCTCCCTCCCTCTGTTCTTCTTCTCTTCTTTAAATATGTCTGTGATCCTCTTGTCATCCTCTATCCCTTCTCCCCATTTGTTTCCAGCTCTTTTCATAGCACCTATGGTACTGAATTATACTGAAAAACCCAAAGACTCACAGTATTTCTACTCCCACCACCCCCTCAGACCCCGCCCCCCCCCCCCCCCCCCCCCCCCCCCCCCCCCCCCCCCCCACCATGGCCACATCATGTTGTTTCCTCTTTCTCTTTTTCTTCACTCTTTTAGTTGTTTTTCTCTCTATTAGGAGACCTGACCTTTGAGTCTAATTGCTTATTAGTATATGAAAAGATATATAAATATATATAAATGTATATTCACAAATGTTTTAAACCTTCAAAGTGCCTACCATTTGGAAATGTTCTTGCTCAAGGAGAGCACGAGGCGGGTGTGTACACAAAGGAGGGGTGTAAACGACTTGACTGGCATTCTGTGAGCATGGATGACTGTAATGGTAACTTTTTTTTAGTCTTACAAAAGCTGACAGTATTGTACCTATAAGTTGAAACAACACTACTGAATAAACATTGTGGCCTAATATCCAGCCGCCTGTGTCATCTTTTTCGCAACACGCTTGGTTTCCCTCAATTGTGTCTATCTTTTAAATCGATTAAGTATCTTGGTAAAGCGGCACTGATGCAGACAGCTTGAACCCTTTACTGTAATTTCACCTCTCACTGGGTGGTTTATTGTTTCCATCCGATAGAAAACTGTTTCTATATGGGTCCAGATAAATGTAATAAATCAATAGTTTTTAGGATTAAGCCATATATAAATCATAAACACCTGTTCCTTTGTAGCAGCTTATAGGGATATCTATATTTTTCCCTCTTAAAAGTCCTACACAATTTTATATCATTGGATGTTCAACTGTCGGTCAGACAAAACATGCAGTTGAGTTGTTGCAATGGGCTTCAGGGAATTTTAAGTTAGTGTTTTGCGACATATAACTGCTGCTGTAATATACATTTTAATCTAAATGTAATACAATATATAGTAGCAGCTGTAGTTTCAAATCACTGGCTTCGCACAAATGAGATCAAAGTTTATTGAGCCTTCAAGCCTTTATGTGATTGATAGGCATCTGGATTTCCTTTGGGGGGAAATAAGCTTATTTGCTTTCTTAATGAGAATTGAGAAGATTGATATCACTCTTGTGTGTGAATATTAGGTATAGCTGAAGATGGATTATGTTATTTTAGCATATAGACTGAAAACAATGTCTAAAGAAAAGTACTTTATGAGATTTACAGTTTCTTTTCAGGCTTTGGACGTTCAGTGTTTACCCTGTTTAGTATTAATGCTAGACTGAGGCTAAGCTACACTCAACGCCCATCTCCTGATATGGGATGCCAGCTCAGAAATGAAAGTGATAGCAATCTTCACATCTTAGTTAATTATAAGCAAGAAAGCAAACAAACACAGCATCATATTGACACGACAATCAAAACTTTGTAATGTTTACTTTAAGTTTATGTATGGTCCTGGGACCTGTTAGCGAGCGTTCAGAGCAGAAACCTATGGCTCAGTGTCTCATAAACAACTTCACTCTTACAGTTTGAAAAAAAAACACGTTAATTTAACTTTAGAGATGTTGGCAAGCAGATTTTTTAAACTTTGGACAGCTGTCTTCTCCCCTAGCTTCCAGTCTGAATGCTAAACTAGCTAATCTCCTCCTGGCCCTCTACACAACAGACATGAGAGTTGTATAGATATTTCTCTAAAAGAAAGTGGATGATCATTTCAGGAAAAGTTGAACTTGAAAAGACGTACCTCATCTTTTAAATTAGTAATGCTGTTGTTATCGTTACAAGGAATTAGTGGCTTTAGTACCTGATTTTCTATTCTACTAAAACGCATTCAAACAACAATCTCTCGTGGGATCTAATGCAACACTAAGTGCTTTTGTCTAAAACATTGAAAGCAGGGAGCCTTGTGTAACGGCTCATTAACTCCTGTAAGAAATGTTCTCCAACAAAGATCTAATTTGGTAAATGATTTGAAGGTAAGCCTTTCTTGGTTACCCCAAAGCGAGAAACCCCCTGCAGCAACACTGCAGTCAAAAAAGAGTATATATATCCAAAAATAGAAGATAGAACATTTAAAATGTAGGGCTGCCATTAATACTCTGCAGCATTTTCGCTCTCTTGACATTACTTCGAGTCTAAGGGGATTATCAATGTGCAGATGAGTAATCTTTATGTGGTTATGTGCTCCACCATATCATTTTAGTGCCCTAATCTCACTCTGTTACAGAGAGAGATTATAGAGTAACGGTGGGGATTAATCTCACACAGGATTGCACATCTTGAGTGGAATGAGAAATCGGTGAGGCCGACATGAAGCTCTCTCAAAACTCCCAAGGGGGCGAGTGTATTCTCATTAACAGGTTTATTTATTTACAGTTACCACATTTAACAGAGGCCTTGTATCGTAATGTGCTGAGGAAGTCAACGCGGTGTTCCCTCTCAGGAGTTTCAGCTCTGCTTGTTAGGAAAAAGCAAACATGCATAAAATATCTGCACTTCTTTGACACTTGATCCATACTGACTCGTGATTACACAGGCTGCTTCATCACAATGGGGTTATTCATACTCAAAAAGAAGACCTTCATGTGTGCACAAACCACCTTGTGATGTTCTCTTTGAAGATGAGAAGGAAGGAGAGGAACTCAACATGCATGAATCGGTGCGTATATCAAAAGTGTGTGTGTGTGTGTGTGTGTGTGTGTGTGTGTGTGTGTGTGTGTGTGTGTGTGTGTGTGTGTGTGTGTGTGTGTGTGCGTGTGTGTGTGCGTCCCCGTGTGTGTCCATGTGCATCACCTCTTGTATCGAACCTGAGGGGAAGCGGATCATTAGGGACAGGATAACGCTACCTCTGGTTCCTAATATGTTTTTTTAAAGTGAATACTCTTCGTTCTACTCTTTTCTAAGGATCCGGGTCACTATGTTCCAATATGGTATGTGATATTTGCCCAGTGGCAGTTTGTATAAGACATCCCACCACGATAGGACCCATTCAAGGGGGGTGGTGCAGCAGGGAACCAATAGGAGAAGCCGTTTATATTGAAGCTGATGCAGTCACCAACATTTCCCAATCTGTCTGCTCCACTCTGGCAGCTATGTTGCATGTGTTTGCACTTCTAGCCTCTCTAGTTTGTGTCAAAGTGCAACCAGGAATGATATGCTGTTTGTGGATTGTTTGGGTTAATAATATGAGAGGTCAGAGAAATGTAAACCACACTACGTTAACGATAAAGGTCAGCTTTTAGACTGCTATTCTTCTCTTTCACTGCCCTTCTATCTTTCTCTTTGTCTCTCCCTTTGTAGCAGCAGAGCTAATTCAATAAAGCTGTCCGCCTCCAAACCATGCAGAAACGTCAAGGAAATGGCGTCCAAGGTAAACAGGCTGTCAGGCCCCATAAGATCTCCTGGCTGGAGACTAAGCCTGGGCCCGGCTGAAGTGGACACGTTGCACCTCACTGACCCAAACACAGAGTACAGCAGCGAGGCTAGCAGACACAACACTGCACCTCACCACGCCAATACACAAGCTCAAGCCTGCATGGCAAACATAACTGTGATAATTATAGTAAGATGAAGTTGGAGTTTATAGTCCAAGCTCCGACCTCAAGTCTATATTATTGCCTAGGGTTCATAGTTTGTTGTTGCCACAAGCCTCAGTCTCAACTCTACCAGCTGCAGCCACATCTGCATGAGGCTTTACAGCTTCCAACTAAACTCTGCATTTATTAAAAAGTGTAAAAGTGGGAGAGGGAGAAAGGTATCAGAACAGACAGCAGGATGGGTTGAGGTGTACAAGGTCACATCAAATAGGGTTCATAAATGATTTCAAGTCCTTTTTTTCTGTCCCTTAGAAAAATACAATCTTGTAACCTATCTATAAAGATTTGCAATGACATTTCCAAATGGTTATTATTGCATGTAAGCTTAATGCCTCTTAAATGTTTTTGTGCCTTTTTCTTTCCCCCAGGCTCTTATTGGATGTAGTATTTATGTTTTTTGTGTAATTGTGAATTAATGTCATTTTAATGTATTTTTCTTTGCACTTATAACTTGAATATATCCTCACTGTGCTTTTGTATGTTCTAAATATGTTCAATAATAGGGTTAGAGTTAGGGTTTCACTTCCTTTATCAGGCACAGTAAGCTACTGTATATCCGTCTATCCCGTGTTAAGGGGAAATAGCCGCACAGTAGTGTATGAAACCCAACAGAGGTGCTGCTTTTCCGACATGATAACAAGAATATATATCTTTTTTGGACTTTATTCACATTTCTAAGCAAGCTCTGACAGTGAATAAAAAAGGAATAACTGAGCAAAGAAAATAAATTCTAGCAGCTCTGTGAGGCGGTATTTGCTAAATTCTCACATCTGCGTGCTAATATGCCCTAAATAACAATGCTAACATGTTAATGGTTAGCAGATATAATGTTTGCCATGTTCACGGTCTTTAGCGGGTTAGCATGCTAACATCTGCTGAGTAGCACTAAACACTTTGTACAGATGAGGTTGATGCCATACGTTTTTAGCCTTGCTATCTGTATAGCCAACCCAGTCTCACTGCATTTCGTGTTATAGTCATGAAATGTAATCTATTGATTCGTGTTCACCAACACAATTTCCCATTTTTTTCATGTCACACAGAACGATTTTAAAAGCAATTTATATTGGTAGTATGTTTTGTGCCTGCCAAATAATAACAAATTAGAAGGAAAAAAATATTTAATAAATACAGATTTCAGTATTCTGAGGCCCCATTTATTTCCCTCACAGACGGCAAAAAAAGTCAGACATTATACAATTGATATTGAGTAAGAAAATGTTTTTATGAACCACACAGCTTCCGGTCTTCCAAGACCCGACGGGCAAAAAGACGTGGTGCAGGCACGAAACACACTACCAATAGAAATACATTGCTTTTAAAATCGTTCTGTGTGACACGAAAAAAAAAGGGGAAAATCGTGTTGGTGAACACGAATCAATAGATTACATTTATTTCGTGACTATAACACGAAATGCTGTGAGACTGGGTTGGTATAACGTGCTGAATCTAAATAGATTCCAGCTGTCAAATCAGTTACTATAGATCTGTTCTCACAAAATGGATATACTATAGGTTAGGGAAGTGCAATTAGCATGTGAACATTTCAAGCTGGCAAATGAATTCATTATAATTGTTTCTGCTTTTAAGACACTTGACACTGAGGGCAAAGGAAATAATGGCATGAGCAGCAATTCCTGACCTTTCCTGAAAGCAAGGCAGTCTCAGAGCTGATGTAATTCACCTCTGTAAGAGAGGTTAGCTCGGCTGAGTACTGCTTAGGATCAGAGGTTTTAGTGCTCCAAGATGATTAGGAGGTAAATCATGTCTAACTGTTGGGAGGAAAACTGCTACAATGTGTTGAATTTGTACCAATTTTGTGTGGGCTTAGTCTCCATCTCCTTCATTCTTATTCCTCAACAGCTTTGAGTCATGTTTAAAAACAAGGTAATTTAGGTTTAAAGCTTAATGATGCCTTTTACATTAGGCAGGGAAGCATAAACTA
Source organism: Gobionotothen gibberifrons (assembly GCA_943591055.1). Taxonomy (NCBI): domain Eukaryota; kingdom Metazoa; phylum Chordata; class Actinopteri; order Perciformes; family Nototheniidae; genus Gobionotothen; species Gobionotothen gibberifrons. Next base: position 2,771,174 of record CALSBZ010000012.1, on the reverse strand, counting down.
ATTATGCAACAATTTCGCTTAGTTGGGATGATCCACTGGGGAATTTGAACAATTTCTATTCCTTGGTGGAAAGTATAAACAGAGCTGGTCCAGGTTAGGAGTGCAACGCCTGGCTGCTTTTGAAACGTCATTTTACGAGTTTTTCAAACATAAAGCAATTAAGTCATCGCAGCTGCATAAAGAACAGCACATTTGGGATGGAAGAAGAATGTAATGACTACTGATAACACATTCAGATAATGAGAAGAGAGGTTTTTCAGCACTCTGTTCAAGAGAAATAATAAGCCAACATTATGCAGAAATCCTTCAAAAGCCACATAACAACACGTTTGACATAATTCTTACTTTTGTTCATTAAAACAAACTGTATGTGGTGATTACTTGTACAACGATCAAAGATTAGTGTCTGTAAAGCTAATCATGATTCATAAGAAACCTTTTCAAAGAGCAGAATTACATCTTGATTCAGTTTCATTCAATTGTTAGTCCATTTTCATGAAGGTCAGTGGAATTTAACAGGGACTATGAAGGATGCAAGGAACAGAACCTCACAAGATTGGCCTCATGTCCTCTTGTTATGTCGTACCTTTGAGCTTATTCTGTCAAATTAAACGAATTTCACCCACGTCACACTCGATTAAATTCCATGATTGCACAGATTTATTTTAATAGCCTTGTGCGTTGTTGACTCGGAGTCAGCCTTTTGATAAGGAGGAATGAAATGATTAAGATTCATTTATCAAGGCAAACGTTATAGTTTTACATCTCGTGAACTCACAAAGCCAATTGTGATCGTATGATAGTGTGCATCACCCCAAGGGATGACCACTCCCTGGCTAGGACAACACATGTTCCACTTGGTTAAACAAACAAAGAAGGGGTATTATTTTCAACAATGTTCATAAAATTGAGAGCCAATGAAATATAAACATTCTGCTCCAAATCCTCCAGCTGCTCCACTTTTCCTGACATGGTTTAGAGTTACTGGCATGAGTCAGAGGTGCAACTACACAGCCTATGTCGATGAACGTGGGAAAACTCACAACAAATACTCAACTCATGCACCATTTGTCATTGATTGCAGAACATAAAGTGAAGACACAGCCGATTAAACCTGTAATCATCTCAAATAATGGTTCTTGGCACAAACAAGCAGCTCTGTGAGGCTGTATCATGCCAAAGGTCATCACGATAACATGCTATCAATGGCAAAAGTAACACGTTAGGTTTGGTATGTATAATGTTTATCGTATTCACCATCTTAGTTCTGGGTGTTACCATATTAACATTTGCTAATTAGCACTAAATACAAAGAATTGGACAAAGTAAACTGTTGATATTACAGTTGATCCTGACATGGACGTCTGTACCAAATGTTATTAAATTCGTTTTTTAGAGATTTCTCTCAAAAGCACAATCTTTGACATCATGGTTGCACTAGAAAAAGCCAGGACACCATTATTAAGTCATTAAGATACAAGGGAACCATCAAGGCTATACATATTCAGGGCATATATTGGAAACTGGAATTGTGACTGAACTATTTGGAAATCATGTAGATGGAAAGTTAGGGCATTGCCAATGGCACTAGGATGTATTCCCAGTGCACTGTAATGCCTGTACTAAATTGCATGACAAACCATCCAATGGTTCTTCATAAAGACCAAATAATATAAACCTTATGGTGGCGCTAAAGCAAAAGTCAAGGGATCACCAAAAGCATTTGGGTTGATTTTCTAGGCAACAATCATAGTTCAATCAGGAGAGACGGTGTTGATGTAAGAATACATATTTATTGCAAAGATACACAAATGAATGTAATGGTGATTTTGGCGATTAGGCCCCGTTGTGCAGGAAATATTATTCGGGAGGGTAGAACCGATCCGATGAAACCCCCCTGGAGTCTAGACATGGGTGGTGGTGAATGGATAGTTGGGTCGGTCTGAAGGGGAGGGGCTTTGCTTGACCCTGGATTCAGAGGGACAGGAGGTGAAAAGGGGCGGAGGAGGGTTGCGTCGAGTCACCTGAAATGACAGCTGTCAGAGGGGAGAGCAGATTTAAAAGGTTTGGCAGAGCGCTATGATAGGCTCTTGGGAATAGAGCGAAGTGATTGGTTAAGCTGGAGAGTGACGCCCCTGATCACTTATTGAGGAGAGAGTAGTTACGTAGGAATAGTGAATAGACGGTCTTCCTGGTTGAACTTATGCTGAGCTTCATTTGTTGAGATATTTGGTCCAAGTTGTGGACCAACCAACAGACCAACACTTAAAAAAAGAAAAAAGTGCTCTCACAACTACCAGACACAAAAGGTGATTGCTAAAAGAAACTGTAGAATTGGCTAATATAACCTTCCACACACACGACAAACTCAATTTAGAGAAACGACAAGCTGCTCACTTTGCCACTTAATCACAGAGTTTCTTGATTAAGCGCTGACGGATAATGAATGCCAATGCGCCACCTTGCTTCCACTTGATAGGATTTGGAAATCACACTATTCCCTTAGCACCCTCAAACACACACTCGCACATACACACACACACACACACACACACACACACACACACACACAC
>CALSBZ010000012.1:2745837-2768501 GCA_943591055.1 Gobionotothen gibberifrons | reverse complement strand
ACCATCATTTCATTTAAATGCAGCCTGCTAGTTGGAGGTCCATTGAGGGGAAATGGAAGTTTTGTTTTTGATTAGAGTGCCCGTGATGGAAACGTTTATAACCATTATATACTAATTAGATCTGAAGCTTAGGGAAGGAAAAGTCATATGGATTTGAGCTCGGAGCCCATGGGAACCCTCCACTTTCTGGCACTGGAATACTTACTTCGGTGATGGTTTAAATTATGGTTTTAAGTATTGTTAAGGCCCTGTGACTGACTGCATCTGCATTCATTCAAGTTTCGCTACATTGAGTATTCAGTGTGGGTATATATATGCCTTACAGTGAATAGTGAATGAGTTCTGACACATCCATAAGGTTGTCGTAAAAGATCAAAGCAGAATAGGAAAAGTTGAGATTTGATGTTGAGATGTGTGATTAACTCTCTAATGAAACACATATACATCTCAATGAGAAAGTTCAGTGAAGTCACAACATGCTGATCCCATCTTATTTTGCCCTCTGTTTTGTTTGATTATATATTCATCACAGAAAGTGGAGAGTTTTCAGTCGCTGAACTCCAGAAGACCTTTGAGTAGACCTGGCTTTGCACTGTTGCCTTTGTTCTCATAATCATTGCAGCGCATTATGATGAAAGCTTCATATCTCCAAATAAATCATCTTTCCAGGATGTTAAAACCAGGGGGCAAGGAAGAGGATGCATCTTTGAAGTCACATCTGCATGGAGAACAGAAGGGGGTGATGTACACTAGCGTAGCTGCCAGACTCAATATTTGTTCATGCTTAAATTACTCAGTTAATCACACATTTGTAGTGATGTGAAGGAACCGTCCTGACGACAGCAGTTGGTGGCAGATGGGGAGTTCAGTCGTATTGATCCTCTAGTGATGGATGCAGTGATGTGTGTCCGACACTGCAAGACCCTACTGTGACGCAGGATGTTTTTGGTGAGGACAGGCTGGACAGATCATTAACAGCTGCCTCCCAAGAGTTAACGATCCGTCCAGGCCCCGTTAATAACAACATGTTGCACCACCATGGCTGACGTCATGTCTACATACCAAATAGCATCTAATGGGCATCTGCATCCAGGTGTGATGGCCTTTAGAATGTCGGTATGTTATGGCCCAAAATAAAATTGTTTTGCTTTCGCACCTCACAAGGAGAACTCTTGAAAATGTATCAATTATGGTGGCCATGCTAGCACATATCTAGGGATGGCAGTCCTTCAGTCAGTCAACACTTTGGTTCAGACTGACATTTCTCAACATCGCCATGAACTTTGTACAGATATCCATGGCCGAACACAGACCATTAACTTTGCTGATCCCTTGCTTTTTCCTGTATTCCCAACATTGTTCTCAGTGCAGCGCTAACATTAGCTTAGCCTTGGCCCTTTGGCTTGGAGATGTATTTCAAACTCCAGCTATAGAACTCATCACTGCACTTTGTACAATCTGTGCAATGCGCAGGAAGCAGCACTGCTATATTTTATGGACAAGGTCATTTTAGACCAGTTACCCCTGTGATTCTATTTCGTTTTTGTTCATAATACTTACAGTTTTAGATCGCATATCTAGCTATGCCACAAAAAGCCACATGTAAGGAGTCTATTGCATTAGGAACCTTGGTTTACAATTGTATTATATAGCAAGCAAATTACTTTTCTGCCTTCTTGGCCTAATCACTATTTTAGAAGCAATATGTTATCAATTGGTTTCATCTGGTTAATTAAAAGTTATATATATATAATTATGTTTTAAGCATTTATTTAAACAGTAAGAAGCATTTTGGTTAGACAGTTTGACTTTTTATTTAACCTCGAAAATCCTCTAAACACAACTATTTGAAGTGGATGAAAGGGAATTTGCTTATAGCATCAATGATTTAGTGTATAGCATTTGAAAATGCTGATAGTATGACATTCACTTGACTACCTAATGTTAGAGATCAAAGTCATATTTGAGTAGATGGTAAATTAAACATATGAATATAAAACTAATTATGTTCCTGCCCGAGCTTCAGTAAAGCTCTGTAGCCCAAAGCTGATAATGCAGGTGGGTCTACTGAATACAAACTGTAACTTGAAGCAACTTTAATGCAGTATATCAACATTACATGTTGACACACGCTTTGATGCCTGTGTTCCTGATTATTGTAGTTCTTGAATCATAAATCCAAATGGCTACTCATGTGACAGCAGAGCAAACACTCAACTAGTGATGCAAAAATGATCTCTGTTTACTTCTGTCAGAGCTTCCGTCATGGATGTGTGTTTTAATCATTTTTGACAGACAGGCTCTCTGTCTGCAAAGGAAGCCTGATTTGTTGTTATTTTACCTGTCAGATGTCCATGCCACCATATCCAATCAGAGAAAATATACTTTCTTTTTACTTTTGATTCCCAATCTATCGACTGAAGTGTGTGCTCAGGGGAGGATGTGCTATATATGAAGTCCTGCTAATGATCAGCTGTGATGCTCGCTGCATTTCTCCTCAGCATGGTGTACATTTCGTCATGACATTGATTGGACATGATGACTTCAATGCGTATATGATGGCAGTGATCAAACGTATCAGCAGCAGAAAACACATGATATCATCTATGCAATAATCTTATCAAAAACAGGCGCCGTTTCAATTTAAGTCCTGAAATTGACTTTTTGGGAACCGCTTTTTCATGTGACAGCTGATAAGTTATGTGACACATCACCCTGCCGCGGCGGGCTTCAAACACTGTGAAGCATTCTCCTCTGTTTCTATTCTGATTCCTCACTCAAGCCTGTGCGCACCTTTTCATCCGCCTCCGACTCAAGCACTCAAGCCGTGAAAGAAGAAGAGCAAGACAACATCGCTGATTGAGCTTGAGCAACAACAAAAGAAGATAGATTCTAAGAAAAGACATTGCCCATTCGACTCGACAGACAGCCTGCATGGCTGATCTTCCTCCCTTTGTCGCCTGTTGTCTCTTCTTCTCATTCACTCTCTTCTCTACCTGCTGTTTTTTAACGGCTGAGTGGATGCAGGGGGAGAAAGAGAGAGTGAGTGAGTGAGACAGACAGACAGTGAAGGAAAGAAGGATGATGAGGAGGAAGAGGATGGAGGGGAGAGAGGAGGGGAGGGCTCCCGTCTCCAGGCAAGAGCCTTTGAAGTTGGCTGTGATTGAGCAGCACCCGTGTCCTCTTCAAAAAGGACATCTCTCCGAAGACCTTCCATCCTTTCCTCTCTCTTCTATCTCTCCCTCCTGATTTCCTTCCTTTGTCTCTGTCAATTCCTCCCCTCCTCTTTTTCATCTCTCTCCTGCAACTTCCTCCTTCTGCCACCCCCCCCCCTTCACCTCCTGTCCTCCTCTGTGATCAGGACATGGATCATGTCTCTACTTAACTAACCGTGGTGGTCCCATCCCGTTAGCTTCAGGACTTTGAAGCCCGTGACTGCAGGATGTATTGAGAGTGGGTGGTGTTGCGTGTGTGTGTGTGTGTGTGTGTGTGTGTGTGTGTGTGTGTGTGTGCTGTGGTATCTTTCTTGATGTATCAAAGACACACATTCAGAGACAGACATGCATGCCTACAGCAGTCAGGAAGAGATAGTGATTCCCCTCCCATCAGCCCCGGCACTGATACTACTCTGTTATCTCAACAAAGTGGCTCCGTGGGCGATTTTTTTGCCGCTGTCCACCCATCAATCCAACCCTCCTACGCTCTTCCTCCTCTTCATCCTGCAGGTCATCCTCACATGCTTTCTCCTTTACAGAGGCCTTCCATTTACCCCTCCCCCGGCTAATTGATGTACACTCCACTGTGGTGGGCTCCTGCCACACACATTATGACGCCTGCCTGAAGCAATGTATTAAGAGCCATGTGTTATCAAAAGGAATATAGGAGCTGCACGTGGTTCGCATTTAAGTGAGGGGAAGTGAACATCTGATTGCAATACTTTCAGTGTGTGATGTAAACTATTTTGATATGAATGTGATATGTCACACAAACACATTGACAGCTGGTGGTGAAAAATATGCCAAGAGCCCGCAAAAGGAAAGATGACTATAGAAAACAGAGATGTAAACAACAACCAAAAGTAGCCTCAAGGATGTGTTTGTTGAGAATTACTGAGTGGTGAAATAATTATTTACTCTCCAAGATATTTCATTAAAAACAAATGTCTACATCCATCGCCAAAGGAGGCAAAACTACGTTGACTGAGCTTATCGGTCACGTATTTCAATATTTATTCAGTATGCAGTCTTACAAATTGGGTATCTGTGGTGAAATTCCTGGAAAGATGCTGCATTACAGTTGAAATCTTAACAATTGAACCAATACTGCACTATGAAAATAATCTAATACAAGTTGCATAAGTGTCTAAAGTAAAAAGTACACGTAGCAGCCAAAATCATAACGAATTAAACCAGTAATTTAACTCAAATAAAACAGTCGCCGAGGCACCAGTTAGTGGATCTTACGCAAGGTTAAATGATCCAAGTCCAGACAAGAGTCGTTTTGTTTCAATTTATTCCTTTGATCCAATATCATAAACAAAAATATAATAAACAGGTTTCCTATATTCCTTGCCTGAAGCCTTTCCTATGGGGTTCCCTCTTTATCCTGCTTGAATCACCCTGCGTAAGATCCGCTAACTGGTGCCTCAGCGGCTGTTTTTACATTTCTTACATGTAAACATATCTGGTTTATTTCTTTATGATTTTGGCCGCTACAAAGTAAAAACCATATGCCACACTGGTGCTCTACCCCACCAAACATACCTTCAAAATAAAAGCACATCAACTATTTTAACTCACTTAAATAACAACACATAACAATAATACATTCAGCCTACATTTGAGGTGTGGCTGAGAGAGTTGGGTGAGATCCTCTACCTGGAGACATTTAGATTCAAGAATGCAGGAACGTGCATTGACGTAGATACGTCAATGCACAGATAGAGACTCTTCACCTATACATTTCAGTTCGTGCTCTTTCACTTAAATCCAAAAAACTTAGATCTTATATTTAACACTTTATCCTCAACCTTTCCCCTCTCTGACCTCTCAAGGTTTATTAGAGGGTAACAGGTTGCAGAGAAGGCCTAGACCGGCCGGGGAGTGTGAGACGTAGGCACTGACCTATCTCCTACCTCTGACAAATTCAGGTTCCAGTGGGGACCTTTCTCCCTGTGTGTGCCTCCACTTCTGTTTCCTACTTCTTACTTGCTATCCTTTCCCTCAACCTATCCTAAGGGAGTGCATGTATGTAGACACGTTAGTTTAGCTGCTATAGGCTTGGACTGTTGGGGGGGGCACCGCACTCCGACTTTCTGTCTGTCTGAACCTGTGTACTCTCATGTTCCGATTAACCCAGCTTCCCCCAAATCTCTTTTTGTGTCCATATATACGCCGGGATCCTGAGTCGTGGCTGAACCTGTCTCTGTGGTCCTGCCTGACTCTCACCATACTACTTCCCTGATGGCTCCCACAAGATTGCTGACATCCTCGTGGATTCATCTTCTTATTATAGACACATGCATTTCCAAACATTTGGACTACCTATGTTGTAAATGTATTATCTTTTTGATTTACACACGACATCTATTGCACGTCTGTCCGTCCTGGGAGAGGGATCCCTCCTCTGTTGCTCTCCCTGAGGTTTCTCCCATTTTTCCCCTTTAAACTGTGGGTTTTCTCTGGAAGTTTTTCCTTGTACGATGTGAGGGTCTAAGGACAGAGGGTGTCGTATTGTCATACTGATTTCTGTACAAACTGTGAAGACCACTGAGACAAATGTAACATTTGTGATATTGGGCTATATAAATAAACATTGATTGATTGATTGATTGATTGATTGATTGAAGGGGGAGAGTGTTTGATAAGGCCTGGGTTCCAGTGTTGAGACACTTAAGAGGTCTGGGTGAGGATGAAGGTGTGGGATGAATGATCAATAATGTTAATCCTGTAACCATTTTTTATTTTTTTCAATTTGCTATGTACATTTTTTATTTTTCCTGATGTGCTCTCTTGGGTTGCCCTCTTGTTTCTAGCATGAATATTACATTTCTTATTATCTCGCCCATGGATGTGTTTTAAAACCACCAATAGCCTAATTGTACTAGTATGTTCTGAATCCGCTGTTTTGTTGTAATTGAAAATGGAAAATATGATTGCTTTGTTATACCAATGTGGTTTGTAGAACAATTTTCTGCAATAAAAATATTCTTAAAAAAAACAAAACAATAATACATTCACAATAAACAAAAACAGCAAGTAAATAAATGTTTAACTCTTAAATAATAGAAAGCTATACATAGCTCCAACAGTTCTCTTCATGCAGAATTCCACCCATTAGACTTATATTATTGAATATAACGTATCATTATTGTTGATGTATTATCCTGTACGTAAGTTAAACTTTTAAGTAGTTTAATAGTATATGGTTTGGTGGTCAAACCTATGAAAATATAACATCTTGTAAGCTGATCACTGGCTTCATATTTAAAATATGAATCCGTAAAGGAACTTGTAACTATAGATGCTCCAACAATGTAGTTTTGAAAAAGTAATGATATGTAGTAATGTCAATACTCAAGTAACGTGACAACTATACCTTCAGTACATGAGTTGATGAACTTAGTTACTATCCACCACCAGAAAGACTGAATGTTGACAATTATTTGGCTATAAAAAAGCCCCTTACAGTTCTGTATTTGGTTTAGTTGGAACTTTGGTTATATCATGACAGAACTGACAGTCATGTGCTGTTGTGTTTGTTGGGGCAGAGGATGGCATGCGTGAATTTAACTCTGGATTGTTGGAGCGGACAGGAGGCCGGGGACGGTCAGTCAGCCACTGGCAGGCTTAGTCTGTGTGATTACAGCCCCCTTCTCATCCAGGCCCTGTTTTTGTGGTGTGGCCGGCGAGAGATTAATGGGTTGAAAGAAAACATTAGCGCAGCAACGCTTTGGTTCACGCTCACCTCTCTGCTTCTGCCTGCTCGAGTGTGCCACCCTCGCTCTTTTCTCTCCTCTGATCTTTCCTTTTAACTCCAGTTGAGCAACCCTGGATGAACCTGTGAACTTGTGAAGGACATCAAGGCAGGAAGTTTAATGACACAACCCCTCCAGGTCTTAATATGAAGCTAACCCTGCTTTTTGACATGGCATTTTGCATGTGTAGTCAAACTTATGCGCCCTACAGTCAAATCAAAGCAATACAGCAAAGTATTAAAGCTCTTTCCACTTCTGAAGATCAGTCAAATAAAACCAGTTTAAGCAGTTATCTGGCTTAGGGTTTGCGAAACCGGCACCTCAAATGTCTGAGACCCCAGGTCACTAATACCATAAATGGTAAAAACACGGCACATTGAGTGAAAATGTCTTCAGGCTGGCTTAAGCAAAACATTTTGTAATGTTTTCTCTTCTTATTTTCCGTCTCTCTCAGCTGCTCACCCAGGCGGTTGTCTGAGGTTTTGAGTCCTGCTGTGCTACCTCATGCCAAGACAACTTTGATTGTCAAGCCATAAATGATTCAATGATTCATATTTTTAGGCTGGAGTCATTTTGGATGATGTCTTCATCAAGTGAGCTGTTCAGCATGTCTCCGTATTTGAGAAGACATGAATGTGTCTAGAGATGAGATTTTAACTTGGGGTTTTGTTTTCAAATATTTATTTTCACTGGCTTGGTTTTGTGAATATATAATCCTTTAGGAGGCGGGGAGGAGGTGTATAACAAGAAATGTGAGTGTTATTATTGTCTATTATGTATTGATCTTTAACTGGATTCTCTTAAACTATAGTTGACAAAGAGTAATGATTTTATTGGCCTTCTTCATTATGGAAGGAGCTAAAAATAGTTTGTAATATCACCTCAATTGCAACTGCCTCACAGGCACTTAACAAGCCTGATAGCTGACGTAAGCCATTGTGTGGTCCCATCTGTAATTAAATCGCTCCAAATGTTACTCTGTGTTGTTTGACACAAGGGCTAATTGAATGCTTAGAGTTTCAAAAATCTGATCATTTGCTATCATCACAACTGGACCCATGGGAGCTAAAAAAAAGGGACATTGAGTGTGTGGGGGCTGCCAATGCCCAATAAATATGTATAAATTGATAGTGAAGTTAATAAGGGAATCAGTGCTAACGTTAGCAAGCTACGTTAGCTCGCCTTAGCAAGCCACGTTAGCTCGCTTTCACTGGGACCAACAAAGCGTTTTCAGTACAGGGTCTCTAGTTCTCCTAAATAGATCCATAGCCAGAATTAAAGCTTGTTAGTCTAGTGTACTAGCTTATTTCCAAAGAGAAATACAAACTGAAAAGCACAATAGGCCCCCCCAAATGTTGGCATTAATGGTTCCTAATAGTACAGCACCAACACTATTTGTCCTTGTATCATTGTTGGCTTGTTTTTGACAGGAGGTTCCTCTGAGGCGAACTTCAAAGGAACGAGCGGTTTACAGGAGTAATCTACAAAGCTAAGACAACCTGGGGAACACCATTTGTCCAAAGCTGCACACAAAGAGACCAAACGATTGATCTGTTACTTGTTTAGTTTCCCACCCTGGAGCCAGTATGTGGGCACTAATGTACCTGTCAGCAGAATTATGGACCACAATGAAGTCAGATGTCAAAGAGACGATTTCCAGCACAAACATCACATTTACCTGCTTCACACATAGATGCACACACACCTGAACATGTGAAGACACGTAAGACAAAGCGGAGCCATTCAGTCACCTTTTCTATTTTCTGTGAACGGATGTCTGTGTGAATGAAAACAGAGGTATGGTTCATGATATGGATGAAGAAGCTGGGTTTTCTTGTTTGGAGAGCTTCACCCTGGAAAAAGCAGGTGTTACATATGACATCGAAGCAGTCTTTTGTGTGTCTTTTAAAAATGGCAGCAGGGTCTTCATGTCTAAGGCCTTATGTTGCAATGAGAGATTGATTAGTGGAAGAGGAATGGTCAATAAACATTTCCTGTACAAACAGAAGTTTACAGGGTTTTTGTCATCCGTTTCCCAAAGTACAACTTAGACCTGAGTGCACATGCATGCTGTTTAAAAGTGCTTAACGTCAGATAGATGCTGTAATGTGGTGTAACTGTCTGTTAGCCTTGATATACATCAACAATAGATACAAAAAAGGCTGTACAGTAAATGACACAAATAACCGTTTTGAATTTGGAGTTGTTCTGTGAAGCAAATGTGCAGTTAAGAGTCAGAGCTTTTAGCTTTCCTGCTTTTTATCATATGCTACTGGGTAAATAAGTATGTTTTATTTATTGAACTGCTGCTAAATAGAGTTACAGGTAAATAAAGTGTTTTTTGCCATTTTGTTTCCCTGTTTTTCTTTAAAATCTTCTTTCAATGATTCAGTTTGTTACTAAAGAAGTTTTCCCTTGAGTTGTGTTGGTCGGTTTGGCATTGCAGACTGCTTTAATGCTCTGAGATTGGATGTTGAATTGCACCTCCGGAGTTTTCTTACTCAAGGTTTTTATGAACAAAGGCTTGTACTTTAGACTTTTTATTAAAGAACAACATTTTTGTTCCTGATATTTTGTACTGCTGATTCAACCCAGAGAGTTCCATGCCCCATTCAAGCCATAGAAGTGCACCAATTATGAGGCAACAAATAAATAGCTGACACTTCAGGGCTTCTTTGGTGCACCTAGATGATGATTTGAGCACAACTACTCTTCATAAATCTCAAGTGAAAACTGTGCAGCACCATCTCAGATAAACACAATAATGAGCAACATAATGTCAAATTAAAGGGGCTTTTTATTCAGGAACCAAGGGGCAGCGACGAGGATGATAATGACACCAATTGTTCAATTTGTCAAATAGATTTTTCTAAATCTAAGAGTTATGTAGAAAAACATAGCCTCTCACACACACACACACACACACACACACACACACACACACACACGCAGTCACACGCATAACGGCACAGCCAATCCACATTCACAAGCACTGCTGTTTTCCCGTTTTGACTTATTGCTTTGCAGTACACTTTTCACCTCTTAAACATCATGAAGTATAAATATGTACACTTTTGCACACGACTGCAGATAATCCAGAGAGCTGAAGATGGGCCATGCACATTCATCTTCCTGACCAAGTGCATTGCTCCTTTTTGACAACAGTTCCATGACGAGCAGCAGTATTTGTACTCTTTAATGATCCTTTTCTGTGTTTCCAGGTACCGAGTGCTTTTCTATTTATGATAATGATTTTCTGAGCCCTCCAGTTTTCTTATTACCCGACGCTAGTGTTAACGACTGACTGTAGATCACATTTGTAATGTGGGAAAGAGTGGGTGGTAAAATGTGAATAATCTTTTATTCCTCTACTCCTGTGAAAATATGAGTATTTTTTTCTTTCTTTCATTTCACAGGAACGTCAGATTATCCTTTAATGCTCTGCCTCACTCTTTGTTTCTCTCTCTCTTTCTTTCTCTCTCTCTCTCTCTCTCTCTCTCTCTCTCTCTCTCTCTCTGTTGAAACATCTAAGCAGAATGAGCAAGTCTAATACTCATCACACAAGTCTATATTAGGAGGCCAAGCTGTTTAAAGAAAACAGGTTGTTTTTCGTGCAGTTAAAACACAATATTAGAGTCGTAAAACTCCTTTTTCTTCCACTCATAATGTTTGAAGAATGCCACCATGGATGGATATGGAAAGTAATAATGTTGCATTATCTGTGTGTGGCCATATATAGATAACATCTTGCTGTACATGAAGAACATTGACAGACTGGTTTACCATAAATCCTTCAACAGCAGCCTGAGCTCTCAGAGGAATAGCTGCTGGTGTGATGGTGCGCTGCGATGGATTCATAAGTTTCATTTAATTTCATTTCAAACCTTTATTTAAGCAGGTGAATCCTATTGAGATCATCGATCTCTTTTTCAAGGGAGACCTGCTGCAAGTAGGTTCCACATGAAGACATAAAAACATAAGGAGGCTGTGGCTGAGTGGGTAGGTGCGCTACACTTGGTGCGCTGAACTTAGGGCGCTGAACTTTGAATCAGAGGATAGCAGTTCGAGTCCCACTGCAGTCAGCATGTCGTTGTCCCCCTGTCTAACAAGTGACATGTAATAATAAAACAACAGAAAAACAAAAAGGACATCATTCAGCATAGTTACAGGGATTACAATTTACATACCGAACGACATGGACAGGTACCAACAGTATCCGATTGCATAGCATCTATCTGAGCTTTAAAAACATGCAGTGAAACCAAATTGCTCAGTTTCCATTATTTTTGCAGACTGTTCCAAGTTAGAGGAACTGCGCAAAAAAAAAAAGCTTTTGTCCCTAAGACAGTCCTAGCCCTTGGCATATTTAACAAAACCACATCATGAGATCTCAGGCAATAGCTACTTTCAATTCGCCGTGTGATCAGAGAGCAGATGTAAAAGGGTAGTTTATCCAACATGGCTTTGTAGATGAACATGTACGAGTGACTGAGCCTCCATACAGTTAGTGAAGGCAAACCTGCCCTGGCATACAGGGTACAGTGATGAGTTAATACTTTACAGTTAGTAACAAATCTCAGTGCATCTGACTTGATCAGGTATGGGCAGGTGCATTCATATAGATCAGATCACCATAGTCCAGCACAAGTAAAAAGGTCACAGAGACTAGCCTTTTCCTGGCCTCAAGTGAGAAACAGGACGTGTTTCTGAAAAAGAAACCTAGCTTCACCCTTAGCTTTCTTTATTATAGCTATAATTATTTAATAAGGTGGCCTCCCCTCCTTTTAGTAAAGGCAGGACATACGCTGACTTCCATACTTTTGGAATTGTGTTTGTGCTGAGGGAGAGGTTAAAAAGAGGAGTAAGAGGTGGTGCAATAAAATCTGCAGCTATCTTTCAAAAGAAAGGTTCTACGCTGTCCGGGCCAGCCGGTTTCTTAGGATCTAACTTGGTTAAAGCTTCATGAACAACATCAATAGTAAAAGGAGAACAACTAAAAGGGTTTTCCACATCACATTGTTCAGAGTCTGCTTTGGTGGTGTTCACAGAAGCAGAGTTAATAACAGAATCAAACAGAGAGCCACAGGACACAAAATGCTCATTCAAACAATTTAACATAGTGGCCCTGTCCGATATAGTGCCAGATGCTGTGGTAAGGCAAGGAGCTCATTACGGATTTCACCGGTGGATATCGATTTTATGGCTTTCCAAAATGTTCTAGGATTATTCAGGTTTTTTGTGGTAACTGATAGATAATACTTAAACTTAGCACTTTTGATTTGTGATTGATCTATTTCTTAGCTGCCTAAAACGAAGCCATTCTACCTCTAAGCCTGATTTCCTATCCTTTGCCCTGGCCTTGTTTCTCTCGTGTAGGAGACTAGACAATTCAGCAGAAAACCAAGGATTGTCTCGTCCCTGATTGTAGCTACAACACAGTGGTCACACATCATTTGCGAATACTCCCACAGATGAGTATTTATGGGGAACATTAGTTAAAATGAGATCAATTAAGGAGGATTTATTAGGGGACTTAATATTAGGGTGAGTGCTGTCTACAATCTGAGTAACATTTAAAGAGACACAAAGGTTTGAAAAATCCTCTGACACTGTAGTTAATCGCCAAGTAGCACTATTTCCTTGCAGTCAAGTTGAGATAAAATATTTGCTAATGAAGACAAAGAGTCCTTGACTGCTGAGGGGGGTCTGTAACAGCCCACCACCATGACCTGTTGACCCTTTTCCACTTCAATATTTAAGGCAAAAAATTTGAGTCGCTTACTGATTGATTTGGAAACCAACGTGGTTACACTAAACGTATTCTTCACATACATGGCAACGCCACCACCTTTATTTGGTCGGTCGGTACGATATACATTATAACCATTTAAGGATATGTCAGAGGCCAAAATATATTTATTTAGCCACGTTTCTGATAAAACAATGACATCACCGTCAGTCGAGTTTGCCCAAATGCGGACAAAATCTAGTTTAGATAAAAGACTGCGCACATTCAAGTGGATGAATCCCAACCCAGACCTAGATTTAAAATCAGCAGGAGTAGAGATCTGACTACTACTACTGGGCGGACCAGGATTAGGTTGTACATTTCCAGATAGCAATAATAACCAGAAAACCAGGCATCTTTTTCTCTTAATCGACACACCTAAATGGTCATATTCTTTAAAATCAGCAGAAAGGTCTGTGAAAGTGTGATTAGAGCTCAAGAAGCAGTCCTGAAGAACCAACATGGCAGGCAAGCGAAAGAGACAGACATAGTTTGCCGAACTGATTGACTGAGACAGGGCAACTGGAAATCGTTCGAGAAACACACCCGATCCCTTGCAGGGGATGCCCACAGCGGGTGGCAGAACGGACCTGAACCCAGTCGACTTCTCAGGATGACAAGAGAAGTTTTCACTGTCCAAAACAGCTAACAGGCACAGCAGAATCACGATGAGGGCCATTTTCCCAGACCGGCACAGCATCCGTGATGTTTTTGGGGCAAATCCTCCTCAGCACAGCAGCACAGGCGAAAGTAGGCCCCAGCCCGAATGTGGAGGCGCTCCGGTCTCTCCGCGATGTCCCCGGGGGAATTCCTCCTAAGCACAGCAGCCCACGACAGGTGGAAGCAGGCCTCCGCCACAGCAGAAACAGGACAGGTGGAGTGCAGGCCCCAGCCCGAACGTGGAGCCGCTCCGGTCTGTCCGCGATGTCCCCGGGGGAATTCCTCCTAAGCACAGCAGCCCACGGCAGGTGGAAGCAGGCCCCCGCGACAGCAGAAACAGGACAGGTGGAAAGCAGGCCCCAGCCCGAAAAACACGGAGCCGCTACGTCTCTCCTCGACGTCTCCAGGGCAAAATCCTTCTCACCACAGCAGCACAGTACAGGTGGAAGCAGGCCTCCTCTACAGCAGTACAAGACAGACAGAAGCAGGCCCCAGCCCGCTCCGACGCTCTGATCAACGCTCTGATCAACGCTCTGATCGACGCTCTTATCGACGCTCTGATCGACGCTCTGATCGACGCTCTGATCGACCCTCTGCTCTATCACTCGAGTTGATTGCACTACAGATGTTTCTTCTTCATCAATGTTCACCATATTTTTAAGAGATCGCTCAAAAGTGGAGTGGCAAACACTGCTTCACAAATACCGTCTTTGATGGTTAAAGCTGATAACATGAATATATTTATTTTATCAATGGATTAAATGACTTAAATTAGGGGCGGGTAGTTGTTAAAAAACGAACAGAGAATTTCAACCTCGGCTTTATAGAGTTTTGGTTTACTGGCACATGACTTTACTCATCGTAGCGTCATTCTTGGCCATCGAAGGCAGCAGAAGAAAAAAACTCTTAAAACAGCAGGTGAACATTCTGGAGCAGTTGGCCGCTTAAAAAACAAGATATTTCCCTTTAGACTTGGGCAAAACTGAATATTGGATTTTACTTTGTCAGGTGGATAGTTTGTATAGAAGTCTACGACAAAATGACTCTTTTAAAGTAAATGTTTTCAGAATGAGACCTGCTCTCTCAATCTCTATTGCAAATCTTCTTCAAATTATAATTGTATAGGTCATATTTGGTAAAAAAAGACGATAAATCAGCATACACTTTGAAGTTGGTGTATCTTGTGTTTGACAATAATGCTACCACGGTGCCGTTCGATTTGGGTGTCTTCCAAGTTTTTGTCATAAATGTTCACATAACACAATGTTCAGTACACTTTGGTTGCCTGCAAATGCCTTGTTTTTTCTGTTTATGTTCTCAATGTTATGTTTGGGCCTAGTTACAGATTACAGTTTGTTTTCAGTCAAGAATTGCTAAAGTTGTTATGTTTGGCCCTTGACTCCACCCTGAGCCGTAGCACTAAATCACCTCACCCCCACCGCCCTCACACCCATCTAACTATAGCCTTCTTAGAGAAAATTGCATTTCTTGCAAAAGCACTTAAAGAAAACCACGCCCTTGTAAAGTTCTAGTGGTTGCATGCAACTGCTTATAAAAACAGACAGTGGCCTATTAGCACCAAATTAGGTTTTTACACAGTGTTGTGAAATGGGGGGTTCGTACACCCACTTAGTCTAAGGTAAATGTTAGTCACAGAACATAGTGGTGTTTGTACTGAAATGTGTTCTTTTTATTTTCATCCTTCTTCACCTTCAATTCTCCCCTCTCTGTCGCCATCTCCATTCTTTTTGAGTGATTGATTATCCACATCTTCTGCCTTGCAATTTCTCTTCAAGCCCACCCTTGTCTAGCCCAATTTATACACATACGCGTGTCTGTAAAACATATTGTCAAAATGTGCCTACGGGCCTTCAAATAATGTGTTGGTGTATATCTGGGTCCACAGGAAAATAGAATGCTTCTCCAAAAAAATGATATCTGTTTGCAGTTCTGGGGCCGTATTCACAAAGGATCTTAAGGCTAAAAGTAGCTCCTAACTGGCGAATTTAGGAGAAACTCCTAAACATAATGGGCGTGTCAGTCTTAAATTTAGGACTCCTAATTTTTTTCACTAAGAGCAATTCACAAAGTATTTTAGGCTTAAAAGTAGCACCTAAGTTTAGGAGAGCTTAAAAGTCCTCGAGAGGACTCCTAACTCAGTAAGACCTATTCACAAAAACTCAGAAGAGGAAGAGCTGTGTGATGTGATGCTGCAGCTGGACTTTCATCTTGATTTCTCCTGTGGGAAAGATATATATATCATTTGTAACACATTTTTGGGAAGCGGGTTGAACAGTTGCACATTGTAATTCTTCTGTAAATATTAAACAGAAAGGTTTTTCATGTAGCCTATTGCAATTATTGCATGCATACCCCTCAATCTCCTTTTTCATTCACAACGTTTCATATCACTGTAGCCTTTGTTAATTGTAAATTTAAATCATGCAAATGCATTTCCCAAATGAATGCAAGCAATGTGCCAGCAGTAACAATTGGTCCTGTGACCAATTGGGCTTTCGCTTGCGTTTAACTTTGTCTTCACTTTCATTCATCATGATAGGGGGACTTGAACGGCGGTATGGGCTGTTATTGAAAGTGTTTCAGTGCTGGAAATATGCTCATTGGATAATAGTTTGCAGGGTGCTTTTAATTGCCTCCTTGATTTAATGCAATTTACGTATTTTTATTGTTTGCTCTCTCTCTTTAACGTGCATATACAACGTCATTATCGTGGTCTGCACAAACTTGTCATCATGCGTGTATTCTGCTAACTGCACTGTCCATAACTATTTGATAGGAATACATTTCTAGCCGAGGCTATTTCCTTGTTTTTCGGTGATTTAGTGGGCTCGTTTGTGGGATGTTGCGGATGAGTTTCACCGAGACCGCCTGCTCTGAACAACCAATCACCGTACTGACCGCTTCGAAACTCATGCACGAGAATCAACGTCATCCATAGCAACGGCGCGTCACTCTTAGTTCACTCTTAGTGATTTATCCTTAGTATGAGTAGGTCTCAGCGGCTTTGTGAATAACTTTTAAGAAAAAACTCCTACGTAAAATGTTTTAGCGCGAGTTAGGAGCACTCCTAGCGGTAAGATAAAATGCTTTGTGAATACGGCCCCTGGTCTTTTTTATTTCTTATTTTAACAATACGCAAAGAACTTCAATTTTCAAATCAATGTTGTTGTTTTTTTTGTTTAGACAAAGTAACAAAAATTAGCTATGCGATTGCACTCTACTTTCAGATATTTCACTGATCATGAAAAAGAGCTTAAAAGTGATGATCGTGTTTGATGTGGCAATACCCTTACACAAAGACAAATGTGATTTCATACTAAAGGACACTTCTATTGATATGAAATAACATTACAAAGAGTAATGCTGGATAACATGCTGTATCATTAGAGAGGTAATTTATTAATTTGGAAACCATAAATAGTGTTAAAACTGTGTTTGATTGATCATAACTCAGAACAAAACTATATTTTTCATGGATAACCTAATGAAATACATATATTTCACTGACTCCAGATGGTATTGGAAATATCTCTCGGACAAACACAACCTTCAACCTGTTTGCTTTCAACCCCTGTAGGGTAGATCATCATAACAATGTACTTTAACCTCCGTTCTAGTACAAACTCCCAAACACACCAGCAGGATAATAACACAAATAAAAAAATAGAACTACATATTTATTAGTCTGTATGAATTGGTGTTTTTGTTGCTTCTTTTGGAGTCCTACCTACTCAGACTACCTCATGCATTTCAACCAGCTGTCTGAGGCTCACTACTGAGACAGGCCTCCTATTAACACACACACACACACACACACACACACACACACACACACACACACACACGAAGAGCGTTGGTGCTATTGTTACCAGAGTGGGGAAAAACTGCCCAAGGAGCAGAAAGGCACCTTTGTTTTCTCCTCTAGACAAGAGACGTGGGTGCGCCATCATCACTTGGAGCACTCTTTGTCTGGGCTGCACACCCAACAGACCCTAATAAAGCTCTCAGGTTTTGAATTACACCCAATTAACATACCATGAGAGTGCGCTTCAGACACACTTGGAGGATGGAGGATGAGTCTGGGTTTTTCTTGTTCTAGCTTCAAAAGGGAGATTCCACTCAAATGAATCCTCTTTCATTTGTGTTTTGCGTTGGCGCTTCGTGATAAGAGGGGGAGATGACTGTTTAAGGGGAAATGATGTAAGCTAGATACAGTACAGGCTATACAGCTCCTATGGTAAGTGCTGTAGACTCATTTACTGGAAAAGAAGTGTTATAATGGTCTGTGGTAGGGGAGGCGTCAGACTGAACAACAGTTTACTTGATCTATCAGGGTGCTTTCACATGAAGTACAGCTGTGTTTTCACATCAGGATAGGGAGGACTTCAAGTGTGTAATTGAGAATTGCTGGTGTTCATGTCTCTATGCAAGGATGGGATACACATTAATCAAGATAAACATAGTGAGGACACACAGTGCTTCACAAATACACACATAGATCTCTTTGGGCTCTCTGGGTTTCATAATCACTGCTGTGTGTGACAGACAGGGCTGGGGCAGCAGATTTGTGACATGTGTTATGTCACACAGAGACTCTTTCTAATGAGGACGGATGTGATCGCGCTTTGGATCAAATGGATATACACAAGACTATTGAAGTCTGACATCAGCAAAATCAAATCTGTGTGGTTATTTCTGGACTCTGTAGGTGACAACACAGGATGTCCATAATAGTCCCTTTCCCTCGTTGTCAAATAATGCAAGAACTTCTATCTATACGCCTCACTCTTTCATACCAAAGATAACTTTTTGCACTTTTGTTGATATCTTAAAGGTCACCTATTATCCAAATCCACTTTTGTTATGTATTTTATACATACACATGTGTCCCCTCTGTCTCAAGAGATTCTGAACATTTCAGGAAAAAAAATTTGCTCACCTTTTGTCCTGATCCATTTATATAAAAACCTGTCTGAAAATGAGCTGATCAGATTTTGTCCACTTTATGATGTCATAACGATGTTTTGGCTTGTGTAACCATTAGCCAATAACCAACCAAGGTACCCCCCCTCCCCCCCCCACCTTATCACCTGCATCTCCTCCTAGAGCTCCATTGAGTTCTTTTTAACCAAATATCTCTCAGAGGGGCGTGCACTCTTAGCCCGGCTTAGTTGACTTTACTAGAAATTTGCGTGGAAACCCGTTGCCTCAAACCACTTAAGTTTTTACACAAACAAGAAACTTAACAGGTTAAGTTGTATACACGTAGAACTTTAAGTAGACTTATCTTAGTTTACATTTGTAGTCTTATCTCAAAATCATTAGTTCACATAAATGATGTCTTAGTTGGATGAAATAACTTGTTTAAGTTAAATATAATCAATAACATTATTTATCACTGCTTAATATCATGTGTTAATATAACAAATGTCTTTTAATACAATTAATTGTACCCTTTTGATTTGGGGATTGTATTTATACATTGTTTCACTAAAATTGTATGGAAGGGAAAACATGAAACAATACATTTAAATATTCCAATGTTTTTATTGACAAAAATAACCTTGTGAAACAGAAGACAAGTAAAGACAGAAAAAATCACACACCTGACAGTGAACGGTCAGCGAACAGTGCTGAACATTATGATGTCACTGGTAGCAGCTGAACAGCAGTAACAAGTGTCTGTGCATTTCTTTACATTGTAAGCTGGTTCTTCAATGTTTGCAACCTTGGCTTTAGTTCATCTTGGCCCAACGTGAGAAGAACCTTTTGGATGAACTGGAATGTGAGCATCATAGTCTTGCACATCGCTTTTGGCAGGTCATCCACCACCCCGTTAGCAGGTGCCACTCGATTGAGACACAAAATCAGCACTTTTGAAACAGGGCTGAAACAGAGGGGTTTATGGGATGCTAAAATGCACGATCTGTTTGGTATTTGGAGCAAAACACTTCAGAGACATGTTTTGTATATATCTGAGACCTATAATATATTGATGAAAAACAGTGTAATAGGGGGCCTTTAATATTTCCGTTGGATTAGTTTTGGTGTATTTTCTGGCTCACAAGCAGACAAATCTTCATTGCAGTTGCATTAGAACTTGCTTCTCTAGCGTTAAGTGCTGCATTGTATATTTAGAATACTGTAGGAGGGTTTCAGTTCATTACAGAAAGAGCAAATGCTTCACACCTTTGCACTTCTTATTTTCCAGGGGAAGTACATCATACTTTAGAGACCAAAATATCTGCTGACAGAAGCGCCCATAATAACCCATAATGCAGTGCAGCTATAGTGTACACCTTTTGAGGAAAGATCGCGGTAAGCTGGTTTTTACTCACACCCACGTTTCATTGAAAGCAGTGAGTTCACACCCCATCTCTGGAGACTCACAACAGTCATTTAAGGAAATGTTGCTAAATGTAACTTTAAGTAGAGAGAAAAATGAGGAGGGTTGAGGTGAAGTGGGTGTACTGGGAAAGATTAACATCATCATACACATCCAAAAAGAATGTGCTAGGCATCTAAAATTGCAGATGCATAAAGAAGTAAGTAGGTGTGCCTGGAAGTGGAGTTTTCCTCTAAAAGTTTAGTCTGATACAGTATGTATGTTAGTGAAGTTTTCTCCCTTTTCTTAAGGACAATAAAACAAGGCTGGATAATAAAAATGCAAAAAGGGCCGAACAGCTCAGTTTTGCCTCTGTGTCCATAGCAACTTGTTCTATTTGTGAGTACAATCTGTAACCTTCAGACCACAGTTGTTTCATGTTGCAGGATGTACTAAATAAAAAGTTAATTATCTAATTATTTGTGTCATCACACTCGCCCATACACATGACAACCGTCTCACTTGTCTCTAAATAACTTTTAAAGGAAACGTCATGCGTATGTTTTCAATTAAGATGTTAATGTAATTATTCAATTTATAATGCAAGTCGCAAAGATGTTGATGCTTAATATAACAGCAAAATGTAACTGACAACGTATTGTATTTTTTAATTAGTTTTCCGTCAAAATATCTGATGTGGAAACACAATATTTGCCAACATTGTTTGGGGGGGTTATGAATAGTTTATGAAAGTTCACAGTTCCATGAGAAAATATGCATTAAAGGTGGGGTAGGTAAGTTTGAGAAACCGGCCCGAGATACACTTTGTGTTATATTCAATGGAATGCTCTTAACATCCCGATAGCAATGAATATGTTAAGTGCTTTGACAATAAATACATTACAAAATGTAATCTGTGGAAGCCGTAGTACTGTAAAAAGCACGACCAATCATTTTAGGCGGCCCTGCTAAAATGATTGGATGGCCTACCTGCCTGTCAGCCTTTCGTCTGTGCACAAACTTATCTCGTGCCCTCATTGGTCATGTGCACGTTCGTGTGTGGAGGAGGGGCTCTGTAAGGAAGTGGCAGATTTTTTTCGGTTGTGTATTTTCTAATTCTAGCGCACTCGAGCTGGTTTCTCCAAAATTACCTACCCCACCTTTAAGTAACACTTAAACTTCATGATGATCTTTCATTTACCATCCCTGACTTTTATTTTCAGAATATAACCAAAGAAAATAATCTGGATTCAGCTAAAATTACCCATCATTAGCAAGTAAGACTGTAGCAGCAAAACATGTTTTTAAAGGAGCAAGGTTGCTTATGAATTAAACTTTGTATTTGTAACGAGAGATTATTTCACTACTTCTTTCAAAGGACTTAAATGCCACCAAGCCAAACACTAACTGCTGCAGTGGAGGACAGAGAGGTTGTACGAGGCAGCGTTAAATGATGAATCAGGGCAATGTGAAGAGGGAGCATATACTCAGACATTTTAACTGGATAAATACAGGTTGGAGGTACTTTTTTTTTCTTCCTGTCAGCATGCTACCTATCCATTCCAGCATATACCACAGAAATGACTCTCGAATTCAAGGCTTGTGTGTTACGGCCTGTGCTTAACAGAAACATCTTTGTTTTCACTACTGTATCTAAGCATGCATTTTATTGTGTAGTTAAAATGTTTACTGTAACCTTAGGACATAACATTTAAATCCAAATTCAAAAGAAAGATTTCTCTGTTGTTTTGCTGAATTACTTCCTCTATTTTTACCTCTGTTCACCATATAAATTACAGTGTTGACAGCGCTATGAGGGATACGTTTTATAAAAGATGGAGATGAGAAAAAGGCTCAAGACAGCTTCCAGGGAGTTTCATAAAAGCAGTAGAAGCAAAGATCAGGGTGGCTCAGTGGGATAAGGAGCAAACCATGTATCTGCAAATTCATTAAAAAATTAAGTGAAAAAGGCAGCTGAAGCCAGGAATACATCTGATCCCAAGAGGATCGCCTTAAACCAGGCTGCTGCCAAAAAGAAGCGATGGGTGGACAGTCAACAAAGTTAGCATAGCCTGCTCTAAATAAGGTTTAAACAAGACAGTTAATGCAGGATTATAATGTCTTCTAGTCACAAAAAAGGACTTCTAGTCACAAAAAAAGCTATTTTGGGAAAATCAGATATCTTCTGTGTTTAATAAACTGGCAGATTTTGCTATCTTGTGATCCACTTTCTGAAAATTCAAAGCATGGTGTGGATAATTAACATTTTAAACTGAATAAATGCATTAATACAGAGACATAAACATAGAGAGCATGACTGATTCGTTATGTATTAAAGCGAGTCAGTGAAGCAGTCAAAAGAACATGTATTTTCTTTCCTTACAAGAAGATGCACACACACACACACACACACTATCTGCAGATGAACAATAAAAACACTTGAGCACAAATTCACACAAAACCTCCCATAACCCCATTGCCCGGCTCCATTCCTCCCACACACGCACAGTTTTACAGCAGCGGGCGTGATTAGAGCAGGATGTATGTGGCTGAGCCCAGCTGTGGTGGGCCAGCCAGTGGATGTGGTGTATCAGCCTCTCTGCCCGCTAAATGAAAACGAAATGAAAGGCTCTCAGATGGTGTGAGCGTTGCGTAAGCGAGGCGCCGAGCAAGGTCCCAGGATAAGCTGATTACGTGGCAGACTCATATTCATTTCCACATCCCTTAAAGAGCCGAGCGCCGTGGCTTAGCGAGCCCCTCGTGCACCCAATCTGCTCCTCTCTTTGTTCCATATCGTCCTCCATTTCTCATTTTTCTAACTATTTGTGTGTGTAGTCAGTGGGTATCTGTGTGTGTGTGTGTGTGTGTGTGTGTGTGTGTGTGTGTGTGTGTGT
>CALSBZ010000012.1:2711939-2745827 GCA_943591055.1 Gobionotothen gibberifrons | reverse complement strand
GTGTGTGTGTGTGTGTGTGTGTGTGTGTGTGTGTGTGTGTGTGTGTGCTCTCACATGCAGTCAATTGCTTCTGAAAGCTGTGGCAACAAGGCTAAAAACATGTGGCACGACACACACACGTGGATGTGGATGTATGTTCACACACAAACATAATGCTTCTCATGGATTAGCCCTAATGTAATGTACACAGCGAGGCTTAGCAGCTGGGAGGTGAAAGCGACACGTTCTCCCATTTTCAGCGTGTGTACTGTATGCCGCCGAGTGCCTGCTTGTGTGGATTGTTCAACAGTAGCTGTGCTGTCACAAGGTCAGCGTTAAAATCACTGGAGTCTATGAACGTGTCAAATCTCAAGGTGACTTGGTAATAGTTGTTTTCCTCCATGTGAAGAGAGAGAAGGAAGAGTGGCTGCTGGGAGAGTGAGGCTGTGACTGGAAATGATCTTTAACAGGTGGCAATGCTTCGTCTGTCCTTTCCTCTCATTATGGGATATGCCTATGTCAGTGTGTGTGTGTGTGTGTGTTGCTGGGTGTGCGTAACACAGGGTCTGTTGTTGTACAGCTAATCCTCCGCTGAGGCCACAGCGTGTAAACGGAACAACTGTGCTCACCACGTGACGGGCTCTGAGGACCAAGGCACTTCCTGGTTTACATTTAAATCACAGTGGTTAATTCAGGAACAATGCCTTGAGCAGTTTTTCTCACCATTACAAATGATCATACATGCACACATAGGAAAAAGGAAACAATCAATCTGGCAATTTTTTGTATATATTCATAACTTCTGTGAATATTTAACAACAATACTACATTGTGTATGCTGCTTCCTCTCAATCCTCTCAGCAGCACTTCACATGTATAATAGAGAGGAGAGGCACTATCATCCCTGCAGTACAACACTCTGTGACACTCATGCTACTACAAAGCTCAATTCATTTCAAGCATTTCCTCCAGTTAACAACGATGTGGAATAGGGAGCACAATGCTCTTCTACAGCTGTAACCACACGGTTTCCTGTGCAGAGTAAATGAACATAACGCTCAGAATAGAATAGAGAAGAAGAGAGTATAGAATAAGAAAAAAGGTACAAAGCATAGGCGGTGAATTTATTATTTCTCAGGGGGTGGGGTGACACAGTTATTAGCCTGTGTTGCAGGTGGAATTAGGCTAAAAGTATGATTTCCCGATGGGTACACACAAGTGTCCTTCAAGGGACAAAACACAGGCAAGCCACTCAGACATGCTGTATACACGTCAACAGTTCAGACACATTACCTTATCAGTGAATTTGCAAAGTGAACACACCAATACTGGATGTAGAGGATAATCCCTTATTGTAAAGTAAACTGTTTTGTATCGCAGAGAAGGACGTTCTACGATTGTATTTCGTTGAAATAAATTATACAACAGCAAATAATATTGTCAAATAGTTTAAGCAATTCAGTTAAGTGTGTGATAAACAACTGGAAGTGTTACCAATTACAGTTCAAACTTTTATGTTAAATGTAGAATTAATAATTTGGATTATTTAGAATTTTCTTCATTTTCTTTTTCAAAATTAGATCATGGGGTTGGTTCAGATAATGTGATGATAAACATCCTTTAGTAACAAATATGCATAATATCAGGTTGAATGAACTGTCATTTTCTTTTTTTGTAGTCAATCATCTGTGACTTTTCCTTTAGTGTCCCAAAGTGTACATTTTCTGTTAAATAAACATTTATTTTCTGACTATGATGCTGGGAAAAAAAGCTCTAAGCTTCCCTTTCCAACAAGTCTTTAGGAGGCAGCCAGCTTCTCGCTGAAGTAGAGCAGTGACCACTGTGTCACAGTGCGAGGCCTTTATCCACACATACAGATTCACATTCCGTCCAACCTGCTCCGTCTATTACCACTGCCCTGCTCTCTGCCATCTGTGTCCATAGCAACTGGACAAAATACGTTTCTCATTATAGGACAGGGGCTCAGCTGGCAGGTGGTTTTTCAATGGGATTGGTCACATCCTCTTCCAAACAGGTCGACAGCATATGAGGTACAGGAAGTCAGAGGTTGAGGCTGCCAGTTGTAGGAAATTTGAGTTTTCTTTTGTTCTGTTACAGAAACGATTTGTTTCCTGGTGCTCAAACGTAAGAGGAGGGTTTTTTTTTTTCAAAGGCTATTTTTTAACAGAAACTAGGTCAACAATATATTGAATTACACTGGAATATTAACTTTGAGTGGTTCTTTGAAACTATTGCTCATGGTCCTCTTTTACACAACATGACTTTTCTTTGCAAGGTAATTCTTTATACAAAGGCACAGAATGGAGGGACAGAGTTACTCCACTGATAAGCCGACAATGGAGTTAGTCACGGAGCCAAATGTACGTCTGTGTTAAAGAGGGACAGCAGGGTGGGTCTATGCACACACACTAGATGGCAAAGCTGTTGTGTTGCACGTGTTGGCTCCTTTGCGCCCAGAATGCCTGCGCGCTACCGTTATGCCATTGTTGGGTTCAGTTAAAAAAAGCAAAGCCAACATAATGATGCATCTTCATAACAGCAGTATTTTTTAATCACTGTATAATAGAGGATATGATGTGTTCATATGTGAAGTCCTAAAAAGGAAAATATGTCAGTTGGCTGACAAACAGTATCATTTCAACAAGCTCATGCCAGAAAATCAAACGGAGGAAAAAAGTATCACTCTCAAATCTTTGTGTTAAGTAGACGCTACAGATACAGCTGTTGATTAGATTAGCTTAGCACGTCTCAAGGCTGGGGGAAACAGCTAGATATAATTCAAAAATACACAACCTAGGTGACACACAATATCCTAATGTTGAATCAAAACAAAATGTTACAACAAAATGTATGCAGTTTTACAAAGATGGGTGCTTTATTTATTTATGTTATGCTAATAAGCTAACCTAATTCTTTAGCTCCCTACTGTGTAGCATGATGTTTTTTTCTCAACTAACTCTTTACTCTTTCCATCATACCTGACATACTAGTGGAAAAAGTGTCAAGCCTAGGGTTCCCCCCCCCCATCATATGCGCCTGGATAAACAATTTCCTAACAGACCGTCCTCAGACAGTGAAAATAGGCCCTTATTGCTCCTCCACCCGCACCCTCAGCACTGGCTCCCCGCAGGGCTGCGTGCTGAGCCCTCAACTCTACACACACGACTGCTCTCCCATTCACATCCTCCAACTCCATTATAAAATGTGTGGATGACACCACTGTGGTCGGTCACATATATAAGGGAGACGACGAGTCGGCATACAGAGACGAGATCCTGAAGCTGTCTGCGTGGTGTTCAGCAAACAACCTATACAGTATCTGAACACAAGCAAAACAAAAGAAATCCTCATAGACTTCAGAAAGCACCGTCCAGAACCCGCCCCCCTTCACCTCAATGGAGAGAGAGTGGAGAGGGTCTCCACCTTTAAGTTCCTGGGGGTACAAATTTCAGAGAGCCTCAGCTGGACAGCACACACCGCTGCAACAGTTAAGAATAGTGGTGGTCTAATGGATAGTGAGGTGGGCTGAAGTGTGAGTTCAAATCCTGCCAGGAACACCACCACTAGTGTGCCCTTGAGTAAGGCACTTAGCCCTTAGTTACTCCAGGGAGAATGTCCCTGTAATTGGTAATTGTAAGTCGCTTTGGATAAAAGCGTCAGCTAAATGCAATGTAATGTAAAAAAGAAGGCCCAGCAGCGACTACACTTCTTGAGGGTGCTTCGGAGAAACAGACTGAACAAGAAGCTGCTGGTGTCCTTCTACAGGGCGACCATCGAGAGCGTGCTGTCATTCTCCATCTCTGTGTGGTATGCTGGCTGTTCAGCTGCGGACAAGAAAGCCCTGCAGAGAGTGATTAGGATGGCAGAGAAAACCGTCGGCTGCCCCCCGCCCTCTCTGGAACACATCTCCACGTCCCGCTGCCTCAGCAGAGCAAATAAAATAACAAAGGACAGCTCTCACCCAGGTCACAGACTATTCTCTCTCCTGCCTTCTGGGAGGAGATACAGGGGCTTCAAGTCACGGACAAACAGACTCAAAAACAGTTTCTACCCCTGGGCCGTCAGGCTGCTTAACCACCTTAATGCAATAACCGTAACCATCTCCAAACATATACACACTTTGAATGCACTTAAAAAAATTATAAACTATTTTTATATCAATATTTGTAACTATTTATTCCCCCCGTATGATTGCTTATGTTGTCTGTCCTACTGCCATGTTTTTTATGTTGTACTTTTTGTATAATGACAATAAAAGGCTTTAACTTAACTTTAACTTTTAACTAATACTTTAATTTAAACAACTTTGGGGTGAACATTTTTTGACATTAGGATTCCTTAAAAATGAAATAGCAGTAAGAAATTCTAACCTTTCTGAGCACCCATAGTTATTTTCATTGTGGGTGCTTTGTTTTAACTACGTCAATGCAGTGACACTTCAAATGGCTTCACAAGCTCACAGAGAGTGAAGGGACAGGAGGAGGGCTGCTGGTTGGTAGCAGCTGCGGGTGAAGATTAAGAGATAGCGTTGCAGATTGTCGAATTCCTCCACATAGAGGAAGGCAGAGGCACATCTTTGTGGAGGCCAGAAAGCCAGGAGCCCAACAATGGAGAACATTCAGCGACGGAGATAAACTCTTGTCCTGCTCCCACCATACCACCATCACCGCTGTTATCTCAACACTCCTCCTCCTTCGCCTTTGTGCTCGTGTTGTACATTTACTCCTACTGCTTCCTCTGTCTTCCAAATCTCAGCACCACCTCTGTATCGCTGCCGCTGTTCCCCCTCAACCCTTGATAAACTACTGCCGGCGCTCCCCTTCACCACAGCCACCCCTGTTATCACCCTGCTGTTAAACTGCACCATCAGGGAAATACCAGATGTGTCAGCAGCATTTTCTCTTTATTACTGCATTTTTCTTTTATAAGACTTAGCATATGTTTGTCGATAGCGAATGTCAACTTATTCTGTGATATTTGTGTATTTAAAAAGCTCACATTTTGGGGTCTTTTATTTGAAAATGTTCTCAAAAATGGCTCATTCTTCTTACAGGTGACCTTATATGTCTTTATTGTACATTTTATATTGCCCTTTTGTTCATTATGTTACCAATGATCCACTTGTCTAGACTGATAAAGTAGCAACTTATCCACCAACAGCTCACCCATAAAGTGTTTTCCTTTTCCTCCTTAAACTAAAACTCTGACCATGAATCTACCACATTTAATTCATTGTGGCCCACACTTTCCTGCAGCTAATCCCAATAATTGTCTTTTGGTTTGTCAGCAGTAAACACATTCATGGCTAAATTCTTATCGATGCCAGATATGGACTGTCACACAGCAGCAGGCTTTAGGACACATTGTACTTACAGTTGTCTGAGTAATTAAAAACAGCCAATCAGGATGGTGGTAGCTTCATTAGCAGAATGCAGGATTACATGTATCAGTGTCAAAAAACTGTAATAAAGTGAATCCTCCCCATAATGAGCACATTAATCCCCACCAGCTCCCCTCTCTCTGTTCGCAGTGAAAACCCTGTAGAAATAGACACATCAAAACCACCTGGAATTAGAGTTTGAGTGGTTTTGTATATATCACAAACGCTCCTTACATGTTGTTCTTATAGATTGTATTCAACATTTGAAATAATGCAGCAGGGAAACACACAATTCAGAATTCCTGCTTACAGGTTATTATAGTAGACTTTAAAATTAAAACGGACAAAAATTTTACTTTAAAAACATATGTCATGCCATGTTTTGGTATTATTTATCACTATTAAATTACTTCTCTCAATCTCAATACTGCAACAGTTGGAAAAGTATCTTTGAGATGAGAAGGTCAACCTTTAACTACATGTTTGGACGATTGTTAACATGTGAACATATTTAATTAAAACATCTAATTAAGGTTTCAGAATTGGATTTAATTCAATGTTTTACTTTCAGATTTGGTATTTGCTATGTTACTGATTATTCATAATTAAAAAGTCTATAATTAGTCTGGTGTTACACTCATGACTCCTTAGAGATGTGCAGCTACCATAGTAGCAATGCCAGAAATATTCTTCAACAAGAAACACAGAAAATAACCCCTGTAATTTGTTATTGTGCCACAGATTGTATGCCAGAAACAAACACTTCAAGGTTGTTTTTGAGAAACATGACAGGATGACAATAGATAAACAAGTAAGAGAGGCTAAACATAAAGTGAAGTGAGTGCAACAACTGGTACACAACTGTTGTACAGCCTATCTCTTTATATTGAGTCAGTGGGTGTACTGTGAAAAAAGAAACACTCTATTTACCCTCATCACCAGGCATCATTAGATGTATGCCATTTACAGTATCCTCATGGAAGAGTGCAGAGATAAAAACAGTATACAGTATATTATTGTTATTATGTGCCAGGATGAGGTAAACACAATAACAAGCTTCTGTTTTCTGGAATAAGCTCCATTGATGTCTGAATAATGCGTCACTGAAAATGCTGGAATTGGCAGCTATAAGTGCACGATTATAACCATTTTTTCATTTCATACTCTACACTCACAGTATGAGAAGTGTAATCAGTAACAGTAGCTTTGTGGAGAGCAAATAGAGCAGCTTTGTTTTGCCATTTCACTCCTCGATTGTTAAGAGAGTCAGAGAAATGCAATTACTCCATTAAGGCCAACTGGCTTACAAAGGCCACACCCTTGAACACGGGAATGGAGAATGATGTTTCCTATTAAGACTGCCGTCATCTCAGGGCCTATGCTGCTCCCATGACAACCTCAGGTTTACCCTGCAAATTAAAATCTGGTTTATGGCACCAATCAAGACTGTGTGTCACAAGGAAGAATTATGTGTTGTGTGCACTAAAGCAATGGAGTGTTAGGAATGTCACAAGGCTCAGGACCCAAACGCACAACACCAGAAACAGGTCAGATTAACAAGGTCTTTTAATTAAGGTCAAAACACAAAACGCTCACTTGGAGGATCAAAACTCTAAACAAAAACATCTTCATGGACTATCAAAAATATACTTAACAGGATCAAGGAATGACTGGCAGGCATGACGAGACAAGACGAACTGGCACAGGACAAAGGGAGACGCAGACTATATATACACACTAGGTAAGGGGACACAGGTGGCAACAATTAAGGGAGGGGCTGATAATCACACTGGAGGGAAAAACACACAAGGGCAGGA
Source organism: Gobionotothen gibberifrons (assembly GCA_943591055.1). Classification (NCBI taxonomy): domain Eukaryota; kingdom Metazoa; phylum Chordata; class Actinopteri; order Perciformes; family Nototheniidae; genus Gobionotothen; species Gobionotothen gibberifrons. Next base: position 2,738,630 of record CALSBZ010000012.1, on the reverse strand, counting down.
ATGCTCTGAAACAAGAGGGAAAGGTTACTACAAAATAAAACAGGAAATCACAAGACAAAGTAAAAGACAAAAGGACTGAACTAAATAAATTAACTTAACACAAATGTCTAGACACCACATGGAGTTAGTACGGAACAAACTCACAAGCCAGTGCTATTAGATCAAGGCCAGCAGAACGCAAAATGGATAATGAGGAAATGGTGAATAGCCCGCATTATGACCCTCAGTAGGCTGGCCGGTATTAATACAATAATCTACAGTATACTGTAAGGAACAAGCATGTGCTTTAGTGTGAGTGAGTGTGTGAGGCACATGAGGTGTAATGAAAAGGTCATTTTGAACTTATTACAGACTTTAATGTACTTTCTGCAGAAAAACAGAACCCTCCACCCACACACATTGTTTGCAATGGCCGTGGTGTTTTGCATGTTCAACTTAACTCAACAGTTCTTATTTTGGTTGAAACTATTGTGTCATCCAAAATGCCACGGCATAAATACACAGTATTAAAAAAACGTTGATGCAGGTCATTCTATAAAAACAGGGATTTTGTGATTATAAATGCAAACTTTAGGGCTGCCAGATAGCTCTCAGTGGTTACAGCTTGTGGCCCATTTGCGGAACTCTCTTGCCCCAAAAAAACCATTCAGCTTTCTAACATGCTCAGAATGTCCATTCTAACATATAAACGTTTAGCTTATTTCAAAATCAAAACATTTTAATCTTGTGCACAACTGTCAAACTCATGGTAGTCTGACTAAACAGAAGGAACGTTGGGGAGCTAATAGATTTAGCTCCCCTTCCGCTCTCATTGATCTTCTCTCTAATAGCAAACAGGCGATTGTGTAGAAGTCTATGAGAAATTACCCTACTTCTCACTTGATGAATTACCTCTTTAAACATTGTTATCGCATCTCAATATTTAGTTCAAGTCTAAAATACAGCATGATGTTCAATTTGTGGCAACATTGGGATTGACAGGTCATTACCATTGTGTTTACCAGTATGGCTGTTACCATTTAGTGTTCTGTTGTAATAACCTCCCTTCCCTCGTGTCGGTTCAAAAAACAAGATGGCAACGGACAAAATGCCAAACTTGAGGCTTCAAAACCATAGTTCACAAACCAATAGGTGACGAGACAATGACTACGTGCACATCACCTATACAATGTTGTGCTCAAGCATTTAGAAGATGTTGAGGCATTGTATAAAATAACTGAAAACTTGCTTATGGCAAAAGAGGAAGAAACAGGAAATCATTAAATACATAGAGTGTATGATCTTAGTACCATAGATATCATAATTATATGTAATCCATTTGATACTTGTTGAGATATCTCAGTCTAAACAAAGTAATGGTTGGACTGAGAGACATGGAGATCCATAAAGCCACACTGCTAGCATGGATACGATCAATATAAACTCAGACTCAGTAACCGCAGTTACTGGCTATTTAAAGATCTTTCACAGTTGGGGTTAGTGTCGCAGAAGCATATTTTCTCACATCTAAATATTTACACATGAACAGACCTCTTGGGACATAATCTCGCTGTGTGATGATGAGCATGAGCATGATGAGTCTCGTATGCAGAGTGCTTGTTAAAGTGCATTACATCTCATGCCTTGAAATCAAAGCTATACCTGTACGGCAGTGCGGTGTAAGAGCGCCTTCTCCCTCAATATTCCTATCTGGGGTTGTTGTGTAATGACAGCACCTTTCCTATACAGATAGATCCAAAACTTCCACCCCTTTAATCCTTTCATCCTTGCCTCTCCCTTGTTCATCTGACTCTGATCTTCCTTTGCTTATCTTATTCAGGGAGGTCGTGAGCGATGGGGCTTCAATGTGAAAAGGACGGATCCGAAGATAAAAGGCAAGTTTAAAATGCTGGTGACTCAGCCGATGCGCTGTCAAATAAATGGGGACGACACCTCTCTGGTCCCATCAGACGCTACCTGCTTCGTTTCGATTCCTGGGTGAAATGACTGAGCGACCACTAACGAAAGGTGTGAAGTTTCTTTCCTACCAATCCTCAGAGTGATTCATTGAGTTTTACTCCCTCTAGCTCTTAGATATCCATCAGAGTTTTCCCTCCCAATCTCTCTCCTTTAATCAGTTCTTGGTGTGCTTATTTAAAGTAAGTGATTGCCTGTGATGTGCCCCAGGCCCTCATTGAAAACCATAGATCTTCTCTCACCTCTATCGCTGGCTCTCTAGGTGTGACTGATGATCGCCATATGCCCGGGCTTAGCCCCATTCTCACCAGCATGGCTCTGTGTATTAGTCATGCCTGCATGCCATTATCACCGTGTGTCAAGTGCACACCTGGTATGTGTGTGTGGGTGTGCACGTCAGATACGAGCATGTGTACGTACGTGTGGTTGTTCAAGGTTAGGGTGTCCAATTATATGTGTGTATGTGCCCTGATGCTGTCGTCTCACCTCATCATTCCCTCACCTTCTTAGTCATGTTAGCTTTTTGCCACAGCTGCTCACTGGTTGTTTACACTGACCTTGTCTATACAGCTCAACTCACCTGTGCTGCATTTCCTGCCGCACACAGACACTGTATCTGTCTTAATGTCATAATACCATAGACACACAAAAAAAAACGGTGCCATTTATTGTACACAGGGTCAACATCCCTGCAGTAGGACTTACCTTCATGAACTGTCAAGGTTCAATTTATGATCATTGCTTTTATATGTGAAGTGTAACATTTTGTCCCCATTTATATAAATGAGGGGAGACTTCACCAAGGTTGCAATACGGTGTGCTAGACTGCATTACTTTTAGCTAAGTGTAATTAACAAAATTGCAACTTAGTGTGCTTTTACAGGGGGTTTTCTAGAAAATGTAGTATGAGGGCAATACTGTGGCGCTGATCTTGTAAGATATATAAATATGGCACTGCGGACATAAACAACGCAACCTCGCAGATCCGTAAAAATAAAGCCGTCTTTGCCGTCTGACGGTCTATTTGACACAATTTTCATAATGTTTTTGTAATTATAAAGTGTTTGATGAACAAAAAAATGGTTTACTGGCATTTCTTTTAAATGTATGGGGGAAAACTGCATTTTGGTATAAGGGCGCACACTGAAATTAATAGGGCGCAGGGCCCCTTTAACCCGTTTTAGACAAAACCCTGCTTTTAGATAGAAGTGATTGATACACACAACTTTGAATCCTTTCGTAGGTATACTCCCCCCAAATCTGCATTTAAAGTTTTAAACACAAGTTGCTTCAATGGCCGTCATCTTGAATACATTAAATTAAAACTACTGAAACCACTCCTGCAGTCCACTTCCCCCGTCTCTCTGTGTCTGTTACAAACTGATTTCCGTCCTCACGTATGACCTTGACTTGCAGTTCCTCATTTAATAATGTTTGCCGTTGGGTCTTCCTTTAGTCAGAACCAAATCCAGCTTGTTTTTATGTGCTCATGTGTTTTTTTAACTGCTTAACATTCACTAGATACTGGATGATTTTGCATTTTTTGTATTTAACAATTCTGGTCATAACCCTTTGAAATACAGTAATTAATGACAATGGTTCACAGCGGGATATTGCTTTTTGCCAAAAAGGTTTTCTGCACTATTCACAATGCAGTGTTCTAGTACAAATGAACATCTCTGTCATGCACATGCTAGAGCACACATGTGTCAAACTCAAGGCCCAAGGGCCAAATCCGGCCCGTAGTGGATTTAATTTCGGCCCGCAGGATAATTTCTAATTACTATTAGATCTGTCCCGCCGGTATATTGCACGCACACCTTCACTCAATCCAGAGGATTTCCTCAGCTCAGAGCCTGACCCTAAACATTGATGAACTTGCACCCAAGATGAGATGCCAAGTATCTGGCTTGAACTAGCATCACAGAGCAGCAAACTGAGTTTCAATGGATGTTTCCTTCTGCGCTTTTTTTCTTGCGGGAACACGGCATGTTGTTCATTTCAATACGTTTGCAATAAACATTGAACCAGTCCGGCCCTCGACTAGTACCCATTTTTTTTATTTTGGCCCACTGTGTATTTGAGTTTATCACCCCTGTGCTAGAGGCATTACTTTGACTATATTTAGATGTAATGATCCGATCTGCCATTCAAATACACTGCTTGTTTAGATTCATTTTTTTCTTCTTGTACAAAGGTTAGGTAATTGGTAAGGTATTCTGAAGTTGTGCTATGGTACACTGGTTTTAATTAGTTGATGTTAAACTCTTCCAAATAACATAATAGTTATGTGGTATGTGAAAGAAAACACATTATTCACCTCAAACCTACTTGTTTGAGGTTTCAGCTCAGGGCTCTGGCAGGGAGTCAACATCTTGTACAATGATACTTAAGAAGGGAGGTTTAGGACTTCAATCGCACAAAACCAGCCTGTTATATCACTAATATTAACCTTCGTGACTGCAGACTAAAGTGACTGAAAGGCTTCAAACTTTTTGCAGACACTGAATGGAGAGTTCAGAGAAGCACATTTTTGACTTTCTCATAACCCAGATTTCAGCAGGATGCACTTTGTCCTATCCAAACCGAGTATTTCTGAGTGTGTCACTGTCACGGGCCAAACTATTTCTTGCTCTCCGAGATCTTTATACTCTGCTGCTTCAGACATCACAGAACTTTGACACCCACAGCTGTGTCTCCATTTTGTAAGATGCTCCAAACAAGTAGCGCTGGAGTGGCAGTCTCCACACAGACACATGAAAAATACAAACTTCAACTGAGGTGCACCAGACGGAGAGACGGAGAGAGGACACAAAGTGATAGAGAAGAGGGAAAGGTTTTTTAAGAGACACAAGCGGGAAAATAACAGAAGTGGAAATCATTGAGATCACAAGCAGGAAGAGGATTGTATTAAATAATTCCCCACTTGCCAACATTTCACAAAATCTCCAGTCTCAAATTACCTCCGCTGCTTTTTCAATTTCATTGTGGCTGCATTGCTTGACGTTAATGTCCTGGCTTCCTTTTACTGTGCTGTACATTTTTATTTAAAGGCCTGTGCCTTCTACGCTGTATAAACAGTTTGCAGGACACACTCTTGTAGATGCACACGGTCAAATGAATGTTATTAAAACCAGAGTTGGGTGAGAGTGGGCAATTATGGGATCAATCACGGCCTAGAATGGCATCTACGGCTTATAAGCAGTCAAACACATACGCACATACGCACACACACACACACACACTGATAGAAATGTGAAATTTAAGCCAGCATCACCACACCCTGAGAATGTGCAGTGCTACACTCCATGCCAGAGACCACATTTAATGAGACTGCAAGGGACCACTAGCTGGAGAGAGTGTACCTAGAGAGACAGCACACACACGCACAGACACACACGAAAACATTCATTAGGGGAAACATAATTCCTCCAATGGATAATTACTTGGCGCTGCATGCTCATCACTATAGAAACGCGTGTGCACAGAGGTACTGCAAAGTATGCTGCTATAGGATTCATACAGCAGGTGTGTAAACAGCCTAATACTATCATCCCAGAGCTAAGCACCTGGATAAGAACATCAAGCTTCATATTATTCTAAAGAAAATAGTAGGGTAATCCTTTTTGTGCAATGAAAAAAGAACATTGTAACTCTGTCTCCACTAGCGTGTCAGTTTGTTGACTGTGTTTATCTTTGTAGTACAGTGTGCCATGTATTTATATGTCGTGTTTCTGTCTGCATTTGTTAGTGCAGTACGTGAAAGTGGAGTCATAAACTCCGTCTGAGGTCACTTTTAAGTGTTGGTTCACCCAAACTACTTGGAACTATTTTCTACTAAATAAAAAGTTCCATAAAAATGAATGTGTTTTGAGGATTATCCAGAATAACATGGACGACGTTCAAATGAAGTCACACCATTACTACACCAGAATACTACATACCAATTCTAAGCAGCTTTGGAGTCTGTGAGTTTACTATCGAAAAGTTACAACTAAAGAAAAATGTGTTGTTACTGGAGACACTTTTCCCCCACAATGCAATGCTCAGAGAACATTGAGGATAGGGTCACAGCATACTATAGTCGAGTATGGTGATAGCTTGAGGAACACCTCAGAAAACCAAAACATAAAGGTAATTTTGACTGAAACAAAACTCGAGTACACCCACTCCAATTGTTTTGGATGAACTGCAGAGGGGTTAAGAGATATAGGGTTGAGAATAGAAAGATGGGTGCATTGGTAATTGTTACATGTTGCTACCACACAGAGATAGAGGAATCTGAGTGGAGAGGAAGAAGTTATTTCCTTTTTTCAAACTTTCTCACTTTTCACCAAAGTCCTTCACAAAAAAGAGTTAAGCTGTGCTCCAAAATTCGGCATTTAAAATATACTTTAATGCTAAAACTTCTGCTACAGTCAAAAGTGTCATTAAGAGTTTTAAGCCTTTCCTACCCCATTTGTATTCCTTGTCATCCATCTTCTGTCACTTTTGTCTTTACCTCGCACCTGACATTAATTCCTCCTCCCCTCGCTGTCTCTCGCTGTCTCTATTATGGGATTTTGAGTTCCAGCCCCTGAAGTCATCCTGGGGCTTGGGCACTGAGCCAGGACAGTGAGCGGTGTTCAAATCTGTCTGTTCTCTTCCTGAAGAAGCCGGCCCCTGGATCTGCCCTACAGGCAGGCGGAGAGAGAACACTATGCAGAGGGGTTTGCGGGGGTATGACAAATGGCAACGAGTCAGGAAATGGCTTTGTATATAGCCAGCATTATTCATAAAGTGTTCAATTGTTCAGATCGTGAATATTCATATACCTGCGACTGAATATGCAGCTTGGGAGCTTTTCAAAGGCACTGCAATAATGTCGGAGAAGAAGCCAAACTGCTTCAAGTCATTGCATTTCATATGCATTACAGATAAGCTACCACTTTAAATGATGATTTCATGGGTTTTATCACTTGTACATATATAGTGGCTTGGACTAAAGAATATAAAACCTTTTCAATGTGAATACTCTGTAACAATGTAGGGCAGCAACTCGTATGGAAAAAAAAGTGGGCTAATAACTTTCCAGTCACAACTGCTTGCTTCCCAAAGGAATTTATAATAGACGGCGGTTTCAGGCATGGAAGGAAAACCCAATCCGATCTATAAATTAGCTTGCAGGTCTTGTGGAAGGCTGACGGCACTGATTTGTGCCAATAAGTCTCAGGTCCAACAGGCTCTCTGCTGGGTACCCGTGTTTTTTTCACCGCATCACTTTCTCGTTTCCTTCTACTTCTAGTCAAACTCCTGTTTTTGTATCCCTCTCTCTCCTCTGTGTGTTTAACATTGTGTATGTTTGGGTCCCTGCTGCAATTGTGGTTCATGGATAGCTCCAACAGATATCTATCATCCCGTGGTCTCTCTGTCTCCATAGCTGTCTCACTCTCTCTCTCTCCGCTGCCCGTCTTGATGAATGGGCAGACCACTGTAACCCGATCGCCGTCTCCTCTCTCCGCATACCTGAATAATAACATGTATATGGAGGAAATGTAGATGGGTCACGAAAGGCTGTGACCCGCCGTCTGCCTGGGGTCACGACCTCTGGATGACTTCAACTCAAGATCTAAACATAATTCAGGGTGGCGCCTTGGGAAAAAATAGGTTATTGGATTTGCCGTGGCACATCTTCAGACAGCAAAAGAGAGCCTGTAGTACCATCTGCAGTAGATGGTATTTTTAACTAAAACACCCCAAAATAACTTACAAATCATTGCAACATGGAAGTGGCATCTGACTACAAAAGCTTCCTGAGACTTTTACAATGCAAGCAAATGATTAACTCTTTGAAAAAAAAAGCCTTAAGAACACATTGTATCTTTTTTGTCCCTGGATACACTAGAGGAATGATATCATTGTGTGGCTGACTGATCTATCATCATATTAAATATGTGTTGACACATGCCTTTATCTCATTTTCCCTCCAATAACCCCATCTTTAAAGACCGACAAATGGCTCGCTGATGTGGATTAGTCCTTCCTGTGCTGTGACTAATGATGACCCCGGCTCCGGGTGTCTTCTTGGCTCCAGCCGCTTTGAACTTTGACCTCTTTGACATCGTGGTTGACTCTGTGTGGGTACCAGCTGTTTGTTTAATTATTTATTAGTCATCACCAGCAATGAGAGGATTTTAGTTTCTTCTTGATCATGAGACAGAGACAGAGAACAGGAAGAGTGTTATTTATTTTGATCGTGTCTGTCGTTGCGATGCATTACTCAGTCGCTGTCATGACTGCCACTTCCAGACCGACTTAACGCTGCGTGAAATGTATTTAAATGAGCTCAGTCCAATGACCCAGCGGGGCTTTTGCTGAAAAAGTAGATCCCCCCCCCTCAACAAGATGTCATTCTGCAAGGCGCTGCAGAATTCTAACTGTTAAACAGTTTAACTGATCTAAAATAGGAAATAGAATATTTGCTGCTGTGATCATTTTCCAGAGATGTAAAATCCTGTCGGAGTTTCGGCTTCTAAGATGTACAAATCCTAAACAGGACTAAAAGAAAAACAAAAGCATTGGTAGTCTCTCTGCAGCCAAATGCTTCTGAGCAGGTAATGTGCACTCAACACAGTTTAAGATGTCGCTACAAGACCTGAGAGAGTGAACCAAAACAGGCTGTAAAACCAAAACAATGAGCTGGAAGACGCGAAAACGATCTACGAAGCTACAACTTTAAAACGTTTTTTTTCTTTCTTAATATATTGTATAGCTTTGTGTGCATGGAATTGTCCCCCCCCCCCCTCCTGCCTGAGACACCTCATTTGGGCTTTATTTCAGTAACTTAGTGAAAATCATTTTGTAACACTTGCGCTTCTATTGGCTAATGTTCCAACACATTGTACGTGATGGGCTAAGGGGCGGGACATCTAAGCAATAAAAGCAGACTCGATTCTTATTGCTTAGATGTCCCACACTTTTTATTGAACATTAAAGCATGTAAACATGTCACAGTAGAAGCACAAGATACATATATGAACCTGAACATTTTCATAATAGGGCCCCTTTAACAATTAAAGGAGCAGTAGGTAAGTTTGAGAAACCGGCTCGAGATACACTTTTTGTTATATTCCATGGAATGCTCTTAATATCCTGATAGCAATGCATATTCTAAAATGTAATCTGTGGAAGCCATAATACTGTAAAAACTACGACCAATTATTTTAGCCAGGCCGGCTAAAATAACTGGTTGGCCGACCTGTCTGTCAGCCTTCAATCTCGTGCACACACACACACACACTCGTGCAGTCATTGCGCGTGCCGTCATTGGGCGTGTTTCCCGTCTCCGGGCAGCTGTTGCTCAGTCGGCAGCAGCAGCCGCTGCAGGACACTTTCACCATGGCAGAGTTTGCTTCAACATCGTCTACCAAAAGAAAAACTGTTATGGAGCAAATTATGAAGAAAAAGAAAGTGGAAACTAGGAGAAGTCAAACCAGTCAATATCGGAGTTGCTTTTCAACGATGGTGACTACTTATGGAGCACACCGAGCTGATATGTAACGTTACCGCAGCCTGCTCTCGTCAGCTAGCCAGACGTAACATTTTTAATACATTTTCACAAAACAAACATGCTAGCTTCAAAAATATAAGCACTGACAATAACTTTGTTATACATTTGTTTTACATTCATTATCATGATCCTGGGTTTTGTTTTACATCTGATTGTTGCTCAAATCTTCACTGAGGTCATGTGCGCATTCATGTGTGTTGGAGGAGGTGCTCTGTAGGAAGTCTGAAGGAAGGGGCGGATTCTTTTCGGTTGTGTACTTTGGAATTTTTGTGCACTCGAGCCGGTTTCTCAAACTTACCTACCCGTCCTTTAAGGTGCAAAAATTAAGAAGAGACTCATATAGGTTATTCTTGGAACAGCTTAGGGTTGTTTGGAAAGGCACTGAAAATGTACCTATTTCAAGTACTAATTGGCAAAGGGCATGGCTGTTTAAAAAGCAGAACACATTCCTCAACTAATAGAAAAAATATCCAGCCTAAAGTCGTGTTGTTATTTTCATCACAAAGCATCAAAATGCAGTTAAACTCCATCTACATTTTCCAATTTGAAAAGTCAAAGCGACCTAACACACAATCCTGTTATCGTCTGTTCCTAGAACCACACTGATCTGGCTCCAACTCCCCTCACAGCATTTGTCTGCATATCTTTCCATCCAAATTTTCACTGGAATACTCATTGACGTAATTGTCCACAACTGTCAAATTCAATTGATTCAATTTACAAGGAGTTATCGGAGCACATAATAAAAACAGTGAAAACCATCATCATTACCAGATTTGTAGCCAACATTTATTCTCTCTTACCCCAGCTATTTAACAACCATGACGGTTTTATTACCGTCCCCAGCTGTAATAGGCGTCTCATTGTTGAGAAGCCATGTGGCCTTGAGCTGGTGGGGACGGTGGGCTGCTTTAAAGATGGATCTGGTCAATGTGTGCCATGTGTAACATGGGTCTGTGAAAATGTCACCATGGCCTGGAGCTCCACTGTGTGTTCTCTGCTTCAGTTTATACGTACAGTCAGGAGCTGACATCACTAGAGGTAACTCAAAACTGTATTTTTACATATATTGTTTTCATTTTGCAGCTATTAAATGCAGTTCATATGTCAAATGTACTAGTTTCATCAAAAATAATAAGTGGAATGGAATTTAATAGCAATTCTATCAAATATTTTCAATCGTGCCTTTGTGCTCTGTTGAAACATGATATTGGCTCTTTCCATAAAGCACATTCTCATAGAGCATTGAGCTTGGAGCAGTTTTCTTCCTCCATAGCACTCAGTAGAGGAAAAATAGGGTTGCTAAATGTGGTGCTGCCCTTGACAAACAGCAGGACATTTGGAGTAGCCTCAGAGAATACAAGTATGACAACTCTTAATCGATCTGTGCTTTTTTCTACTACCTTGTGCAGTGAAGCAAATGTTCAGAATAGATCGGGTGACTTGTCCTGAATAGATAACAAACACCACCTTGTTCTGCCTGACATTTTCACCTTTCTTTGCAGAGTCTGGGGCATTTTATGTCCCACTGTCAACAGTCAGTTATGTCCACTTATGACTTCTGGCAAAAATATGTTTTTCTCTTTTTTATTGTGCTTCAGTTCTTGTATCATTTTACCCGTGGTGCCTACAATTTCACATATTTCATAGAAATCCAATATACAATAAAGAGACCTGAATTTGAAACTCTGTAGACACTGGGGTCTCTGGGTATAACAGAAAAAAACAGATGCATCCAAGTGTGCAGGCAGGGCCTCACGCAATGTAAAATGTTGGAGCCCTCTCCCATGAGACAGACGACAGTCAGCTCAGGACAAACCAACAGGTTAGAGTACATTGTATCGGTTTTTCACAGCACATGGCCTCAAGTCAGAAAGCATATTTCCCAGAGAATATTTTAATATTGGATTACCACAGGTATCCTAAAAAGGTTCCTCATGAGATAATATAAACCATTATCCTCAGTCCTTGATGATGATAAAAGTATGCATAATACATTTCAAGAGCCCACCAGATTGCCTGAGTAAATGGTCTCATTTATTCCAGTTCTTGCATGAAAAATGAAAGACTTAAAAGTAACAATGTGATGATATTAACTGTAGTTTGTTTGCCTTAAATAATCATACATCTCCATGAATACAATGTTATAGTTTAGCAGCTGCCAAAGGGAAATGTGGTAAGCAGACTGAATCAAGTACAATTTGTGGGCGTTTATTCTCTGCTGTTATTTTAGGGCTGTCCTGATGTCAAACCGAATCATTGAATCCTCTTTGATCTGAGTTCTCTGAAGAAGCCCATATGGCTTAACACTCAGAGGGTATATTTACCTTGGTAAGTGAGGTGAAAAGTGTCCTCATTAATACCAGCGGAATATTTTGTCTCCGGGCTTTCGTTCTACCGTTGGTGTGCTGCTGGTTGCTAAAAACAGAGAGGTGCATCCAGCAAGAATAAGCTAATAAGGTAGCACAATTTAGCAGCACCGCTAATCTGAATATCAGACGTTAACACTTCCGTAAATAGCGGTGTGAAAGCTCTGTGTGGGATTGGAAAGTGACATTTGTACATGTACATGCATGTGTGCATTCGTGGATGTTTGTATACGTGTCCTACATGCATATCGGTGTCCCTGCGCAGCTGAGGAGGAGGGCTGATTTGTAGGATTGAATTTCGCCAACTGAACTTTGCCGTCTAATACGTTTTGGTGAGTGAGGTAAATCACATGGAGGGGCGACTGCTGTCAGGAAGGTGACACTTCGAACAGCTCCAAGGGTCATGACGGAGAGTGCAGAAGCCTGTCTTGCTTTACACATGATCATTTGTTTCTTACCAATAACCTATAATGTATGCTCTATAAACCCTTCTGGAGCAACACTGAACCTCCTGTCTAATCTCCCAGACCCATGACTCATCAATTTACCGCCTCACAACAATACAGCTTTTTTCTATCAGATTGTTCTTCTTCTATATTTATGTCGCACTGGGAGGCATAATGCGTCGTATTTTGATTAAAGTGTATTGGTATTAGTGCAGCATGGAGAGAAAAGAAGATATTGAATCTATGAATTTCAATAGGGAGAATCCCCATTTGATCTGACGCTGCCGCCTCATGCCACATGTGGGATGTGGGCTTATTGCACCGCCAGGGGTTGGCTTACGAGTTCACCACATGGAGGGTATTGTCCTCAAGCATCAATAGGCTTTTGTCTTTTCATTAAGATAATATAGGGTGGTCTTCTGAGGGTGTGTACTGAGTCTGTGTGGTACTGCTCTCATTTCAGAATATGTCTCAACATTGGGTTTCATTATCATATATTCATTCATTATAAAGCCAATATCTCTTTCTTTTAAGCTGTGCTCTCAACCGAAGTTTTTCACTTAAAACATATGCCTGTTAACAACATGCTACTAGGACTAAACAGAATAGTTTGAGACTTCATTAATGACATGTCATTGGCAGAGTTGCACATAGCATGTCATGCGATCCATTGTTAATATGAAGTTATTGATTATAGTGGCTGTAAAGCCAGCAGACAATGTTTTATATTAAACTGCAGATGTTGGTCATGGCTGCAGGAGCAAAGTCTAGATAGAGGATTAGGTTATTGATCAAGTCAATATTGTTGCCAGTGTGTCCATGTGTGAATGTGCTGTCACAGTACAATGACCATGAAAAGGAGGATGTCTACATCATGTCTGCCTCCAGCACCCTTGCACAACCCAGTGAACAGAGGTGTGTGTGTGTATGTGTATGTGTGTGTGTGTGTGTGTGTGTGTGTGTGTGTGTGTGTGTGTCCTGGGTGCCCATTGGTTTCCTTTGTCTGATCCTTTAGACCCCATGGGAGCTCAGAGGCTTAAGAGTTTCCGTTTATAGTACACACATACACACATATTCCGGTATTGGTGTATAGATCTGCCGTGTGTCTCTTCCTTCAATCGACACCACCAAAAATGGATCCCAAGGGGCCTATGTCTGCGTCTGCCTCCCTATTTATTCACTCCATGTCTGACATTGATAAAATGTCCTGCAACCACTCAAACACACCTTTCTGTCGCTTCCAATTTCCTGCCTGCTTACTGATACCTTGCAGACGAGCAGGAGTACTGTATGAGGACCAATGTGCTCCGTGGATTACAAAATACTTAAAATGAAAGCAACTGATTCAAGATCACATTATGTATTCAAAGTGAATTTGTCAAACTCAATTAAGTTAGCGCTGGTTCCATTTATAAATCATTGCATACGTTTCAGTCCCACAACATTTCCCACGTTTACATCTGTCAGTTTGGCATCTGTCTCCTTCAATGTTAGGATGTATAACTATTATGAGTGACAGTTGCCTGCCACGCTATCTTAATAGAGAGTTGAGATGCTGGCTCCTGGCATTTTCAACGCTGGGCTGACATAGCGAGTATATTGGTTTTAACAGCTTTTTCCTCCGTTTGATCAAAGCCACTGGTGAGAACAGATGGAAAGGGAGGGGAAGAAGAAAGAAGGAGAGCGAGGAAGGTGAAAAAAGCTGCAGTTATATTTTGAGAGCTGTGGTGATCTAATAAGTGATGAAAAGGTGTTATAAATCAGTCTGAATATACAGCAATTTGTTGGGATTCAAGCAGGTAAGCAGAGAGACTCAGCTGCTGTGTGTCCTGAAAGGGCTGTCTCATTTAAGACACTCACAGTCAAATAATGGTGAAACAATATTTTGGAGGGGGGGAATTGCTATAACTCATAACATAATAATAATCCTATTATGTTATCAGTGTTGTATAACGTCCATGACAGGATTCCTGTGACAGGTGGGTAATCTCACGCAAAGTGTTTTGACAGTCCATCAAACCACAAACACCCGCTGGAGACTGATCCTCTCGGCTTCATTTTGAATGTCTTTCTGTTTTGATTTTAATCTGTTATATGAAAGCCCCTGCCGCCACAGCCCTCACATAAACACACATAAGCACCCCGCATTTAAACACACACAAAACAGCCTCAACTCCCCACCACTGCTAGCCTAACCTGGCAGGGCCACATCATGATCTGCAGATTTTGTCCGTCTCTTAGGCAGGATATCACCTTAGCTCGGCTGTAGAACACTGTGATGGCAGATGAATGATACAGGAACAATATGAAGCACCAGTGGCTTCATTACCCTACAAGTGAAATAGAACCCAACCTTGGCACATTCATTCAAGTATTTATTATAGGGCTGCACCCTTGACCTTAACGCTTGACCTACAGTATAGCAACAAAATTACTTTATATTTTATTCTATTGTTATATTGTGGGCCAAGAAAACCAAGAAAAGCAGCAAATACTTGGACTTGACTATGAGCTGAAACAATAGAATGTTTTGACATTATTTGATTTAGTTTTACAGCTCTAATTTAACATTGATTGTCACCGTCATGTACGCTTAATACCCAATCAGTCTTATCCTCTTTTCCTGCTGGACTCACGACTAAACAACCGTATAACAACAAGAGATGAGAGCAACTTGAATACAAATACGATACTTTACCTGATTATATCAATATTATGCTACCTTAAATATGTGTGCAAATATGTATATATATACACAGAATCAAAGACACATTTTTACATGTGCACACATTAAGACCTTAATAAAAACACAACAATCAATATATACAAAATAACAGTTACTCTGGGACATTTGTTTGATTAACATTTGTGATTTTTAATACTATAAAGAATCAACAAATAGATGTTTTATCATAATAATAGGTTTTTCTATCCAGCAGTATAAAGGTCATATGCCAGCTGCAATAAACATATAAATGCATCCATTATAATATTCCAATATTATAATATTTATTTTACTATTAGTCTAGTAAATTAGGTTTTAAATGCGGACCTTTGATTGTAAACGAGTATTTCTTCACTGGGTATTAATTTACTCTTACTGATGAATAGATATTATATTAACATAACTTCACAGCAGCACATAGTAAAAGGGTTGTATTATTTTAACTAATATTAAACATTTTATATTCTGTAAAGTATTGTACGGAATATAAATAGGTAAACATTAAATTGTATCATATCAGAAAATCTAAAGTGACATTGAAAATATTCTCTCATTTACAGCCTCTCAATCAAGTTGGAAGCAACTCAGAGGAAGCATAATTAAAACACAACCTTGCTCTGTTACGCATGTTCCCATTGGGTTGATTATTTCTCTATTTCTCTCACAAAAACACACATGCATATACACCCACACACATATACCACCCACCCACCCAGCCAGCCACTCACTCACTCACTTTAAGTATGCTTTCTGTACAGCCTTAAATAGCTCTCTTTCACTGGTCCATCACTTAAGGATACAATGTGCACAAGGTCCAGTGAGCATGCTGAATGATGGCATATTTGCCCGTGTTTCTCCTTTCTCTGCCAGAGTTTGAAGTGGCTCTCCCCCCGGGGCCATGTTTGCATCTTCTCTGTTGTGGCCAAGGTAGATTCATTATTAATCAGTCCTCCCTCGGTCCAGCACCATCTGTGTGTGCTCATCCTCGACCAAAAAGACCCTTACCTATACCTACCTACCTACCTTCCACCCATCCACCCACTCTTTGTTAGGACTGTATGCTACAAACCGTGTTTTTAATCCTCTTTGGACATTTTGAGTCAAGGGCAGAGAATGTTGCAAAAATGTATCTGTTTGATTTACACCAAGAGACAGACTACTTTACTTTAATCTGGTTGGAAAACATTTGAACTTTGCTGAAGTGTTTGCCTCCAGTGTGATACATTAAAACTCCTAAGCAGGGATTTACAGCTACTAAATCTAATAATCCAATTATCCCACCCAGAAGTGTGTGCAAATCTATTTGTTCCACATGTATACATATTGTTCAAATTCCTTAAAGGCTCTATTTTAAAATCATTCCCATAGTTTGTTAGAAAACATCACAATGAGCACCTTGCCAGTGGCGGAGCTGGGGGGTGAATCCTGGCCACCCTATTGGCCACCCCAAACACCCTCACCACGGGGGCCCAAACTATTTTAGAACATTAAGAAAAAAATGTTTAAGTAACCTTTCATCATTCATCAATATTTAACATTAATTTAATGTTATATTGATAATGTACTCACTAAACTTACAATTCATTTAACTTATTTTCTTCCAAAAGTTAATTATCCAAAGCCTCTGTACACCCCATAATGCTGAACCTGAACCAGCTTTTCTCCCAACTGAAGGAGGTGAGCAGCATTGTGTTGAATTACATGCCACTTAACATATCTGAAGGGAGACTGGAATACAATATATATATCAAAACAAAAAGCTAACATCTCATTTCAATTATACATTTCAAACACAGTATTTTCCCACATATTTAAGTTATATTTATTTGGATTGATGCATTCGTGTTGAGAATGTTCCATTCAAAAATGTTATTATTAAAAAGGCATTTACACCATAAAAGATGACTATTGAGATCTATTGTCAGGAATGTTAGTCTTATATGTATGGCCAGAGGGCAGGACCTAAACACATGTACTACCCAATAGCATTGTGAGGCTGAACAAAAGGGCCTTTTGACTATGTAAATGTAGTCTTTTAAAAAAACAAAAACATTTACTGACTTTTTTGGATAGCTTTAAAGTAATGTTGTAAAATTACAACCGGGGGCCTTACAGGGTTATGGGCTATTGTTTATTGTTATTTACTTTAAGATGTTTATTCTTAACCAATAATTGAATTTAAAAACTCTTATTTAAATGATGTGTGTGTGTCTCTGTATTCCTGATGATACACTGAGAGAATGAGCTCATAGTGCTGCTGATCATCATAAGCTAAACAGTCTGTATATTGCATTACATTTGTATAATGTAAGCTTCGTTGTTACTTTGCCTGCGGGAATAAGAAAAAAATAGTTAGATATACTGAATATTATTTGATCTATTCCACCACTAGCTTAATCCCAAATAATGTAGAGGTGTGTTGTAGGTGCCTTAAATAACCCCTTATTTTATAGTGAGATGTCTTTTTATGTTCATATAATAGTGATTTCAATGCCACCCCAAAATGATCACTGGTTCCATCCTGGCCACCCCACTGAAAATGTCCTGGCTCCGCCACTGCACCTTGCAGTCCTTAACATGGTTGACTTTCCATAGCAGTTTTTAGCACTTGTAGCACAAGGAGAGCCTGAATCACACTCTAATCAGCATTTAGTTTCACTCTGTCATCAACTATAGTAGAATGTTCTGGTTTGACTCATTACCCATGCGGTGTGAGTGGAGTTGGCCCTCAGAGGCCTTGCAGGTTGGGGGAGCAGAAGATGGCGGCCCCACAGCTGCTCTTCCCATTCTCATTTCTCTAAGACCGTTGACTTCATTTCCTGCAGGCCTCGCGCCAGGACACTTATGTCTGCTATTTCACTCCTCTGGTTTTCTATTCCTTCTCTTTTCCTCACTTGGTCTCTGTGGATGTTTCTTTTTCTGTCTGTGTCTTGTTTTTACCTTTTGTTTGTAACTCCTCTGCTCTCTGTTTAGACCTGATGCTGACCCACCTGAACTTCAAGTCCCTCCTCCCCTCCTGACCGGCAACAATAATGATTTAGTCACAGGAAAATGTATGAAAATGATAACTGATATAATGTAGCATTTTATGAGACATTGTCTTCATAAAAAAGCGTGAAAATATACTGTTTGATTGAAATGTGAACTAAATGGCATTGAGCGCTATATGTGTGTCCCTGTTGCCAGATTTTCACTTTAAATTGATTCCATTTAAGTACCTGTAAAAACGTATTAAATATTAAACTTCAGACGTCTCAGAAGTGCTAGCACGTATATGTGTGTGTGGCCCCTGCTTTAACTATTCAAATGCCTTTTTTTTAAAAGCGAGTGGTTCATCAGCAGGTCAGCCTCGCAGAGTGATTTATGGTGTCTGCAGGAGGGGGGGGGGGATGAGGAAGGGGTGCAGAGAGGGGGGAGTCCATCTAACACCCCATCCAGAATGGGATGTTTTGGCAGCCTGTATGTTCGCTGCCCCTGCCGTGACAAACTCTGTTGACGCCATGGATAAAAATAAAATAGGCCAAGGTGCTTTCAAGAACATGGAAATGTAAGGAAATACAGAAATGAAGATTGTAAATAGGGTGCATCCCACTTTTTTTCTTTTCTCTTCTTTTACACGACAATAAAAGTGTACCATTTACTTCTAAACAAGTCTCCATCACATGCACAATTAATTTAAAACCTATTTAGCTATTGCACACTTGAATGTATGCGCTTTAAAAGTCAGGTTCAGTGCCCACCCTGCTGTGCTCCCTTCACTCATGCATTACTTCCTTTCATCTTAGGCCTTGCTTTAATTACAATCGCTCCTGATTTCCTACCCATTTCCTCCTTTCTTTTCTCTGTGTTTGGCCTGCTCTCATGCTCATAAATCTGTCATGTCGAGGTCTATTAGTTGTGACACAGAAATCGTAATATTTCCTGTGAAGAGATCCTACTGAGGCATTACACTTGCACAGCCGTGAAGATAGTTTGGGGGACATTCGAGAGTCAAAGAGAGTGGGTTTGTTTTTGTTGTTTCTTTTACTTTTCTCTTCTTAACGCTTTAGTCTACAGTGACTACATTTACTACAGTGAAGCTAAATTGACTGCACATACACAATACATAGGTGCATAAAAAGGAATCTCTCTGAAATCATCTAACGATTAATCTTAATTATGGGTCAAGTAAACCCTAAATTTGAGCCAGTAGCTTATAGTTTAGCATACAAATGTAAACAGGGGGGAACCTAGTTCTGTACATAGGTAATACACATAATGCTGTATGTTGTAGTTTGTGTAACTATTTCCTAGGAACATTTGCTTCAACAATTTCACTGCCAGTAAAAGTGTTGCTGAGCTAATGGGCTCAATTGACAAAACATTTAAAAGCTTGCTAATCAATGACCCGTTGAGAATAAGTAGTAAAAGGGCTCATACTGTATGGATATGTTAGACACTTGATGATACTGTACACTAGACTAGATGAATATTACTAAATAACAAATATTTCTCTTCAAATAAAAGTTTGGAGTTCATTTTTCATATCCCCCCCTGAAACTTAACATTTTGGAAGTTAGGCTACAGTTTCTGATGCTACTGTATAGTGACCTCCTATTTAGTTGATTATTTTGGATTTGAAAGCACTGCAGACATTTCCTGGGTCTTTAGTCGCTAAGATTTTTCCCAACTTTTAATGGTGCAATCCATTTTTACAAACCACTAGTTTTAATAATTAAAAATTGTACCCAAAAGATTTATGAATTTATGCAAGTTTCCTTTTCCCTCGGTAGTTGAAATACTGAGTTGGGAATAATGCAACAACCGAGTTGACCCTGTTTCAGTTTAACAAGTCTTGAAGTTAGAATTACCGGTTATATCCAATTAACCAGCAATACCAGTTGATAACAAGGAATGACACGTATTTTTGCTGATAAAAACACCATAGCAACACAGACAGCAAGTGGGAAGGTATGTCTTCCAATTTAACGATCAGACAGAAGAGCTAAACATTATATTACTACTGCTTCGCTTCTGTTTATTCTGGGATAAACCAACTGGGAAGGTCAATGTTAATGAGGTCCTCCATTTCAGAAAGCTGACTGCAAATTGCGTTTAAGTTGACATTTTGGACAGCTTAAATAGAACGCACTATTCAAACCAAATCTTGTTGATAAAAAAATGGTGATGTATTATCAGCTTAACTTCACTGTTACATTAAGTAATGCTTTGTTATTTGATATGCACAGATGTATTGCTAAGAAAGCACCAATTGTTTTTGGGCAGTTTCACAGAGACGAACGCAGCTGCTCTGCAAAATGAAGAAAGTCGTTTTTAACAGGTTTTGCATAATTCCCCAAATTTCAAATCCTGTTGTTGACTGACTTGTTATCCAAACAATTTCCCTAAAAACACAATGAATAAATCAGAGTATATTTTGCAGCACATATATATTTTGATGAATTTCTGTCCTGTTTACCCTGTATTTTTGTTTTCCTCTCTGGATGCATCAGCTCAGTGCTTTTCCTATGGGTCCAGTGTTTGATGTGGAGTAAAAGGCTCCTGGAGTTTATGAATGAATATTTTAAAAGGGATTCAGCCCTCGGTGGAGGGCACAAAATGGTTCCTCTGTCCCCTCTACAAGTCAGTCAGTCATCCTGCCGCAAGCCCCAACTCTGGTATCTCATAAAAGCAAAGCTGCTTCACTCTGCTGGGAAGGGGAGTTGAGTACATGAAAAGTCCTGTGTATATATATGTGTGTGTTCAAGAGAGGGAGAGGCTTGAAGGAGAGAGCTGACAGACAGAAAGAGTGTGAGACAGAAAACAGAGGTTCAGGGTGTGGGAAAAGGGGTGAAGGAAAATGTGTGGGCAGGAGTTTCTAAAACGGGAACGTGTGTTGCCTCAACCTGTAGCTGTCACATCTGTATGTGTTGATCACAGCCAGGATCAGAAGGCTGCTGGAGATGTTTCTCTAAAGACTCCCATGTCTCCTCTCCAATGGAAACTTGCTTAAAAACTTATTTTTAAAAGTCTGCTATAAACTAGGCATTTACTTTTTGGATTGACAGCTGTAAAACATGGTTAGATTTAATGGATTTCCATGTTCTGTCAGAGCCTTTTTATCTGGCTTCTCAGTGAGGAAGTGAAGCCAAAATCGACAAAACACAAGGTTAATATATGATGCAAACGTTTCACAATATGACCAACAGTGCTGGTACTCAGACTTTGAGCAGCAGTCAATGTTTGCGGTCAATGTTTTCTGTTCTCCACATTGCATAAGCCCATCCGTTTTAACCTTCAACTCAGCATGAGCTGGTATCGGGATGAACTCAAAAACATGCAATGTGATTTGTGTTCCAGTCTCAGATTTGTCCTCTTTGTCTGGTTCAAACTAGCCATTCTTTGTGGCGATGAAAGAGGAGAGAGGGAGGTTGGGATGATGAGGTGCTGAGAGTGTCTGTGATTTTATTTTTTTCAATGAACTCTATCTGTCAGGGTGTGTGGAAAAATAGGACCCAAATGCAGAATGAGGAGGAAGCAGGTTTCAAAAGGCGAGATTTATTTCCCAAAAGCTGAACAAAACAAGAATCCAGGAACAGGTACGAGGTAGCATCCAAACAAAGGTGACAGTGACCAACATGAAGGGGAACAGGAACGACAAATAATTAACCAACACTGAACACAGGAAGAGACAAGACTAAATACAGGGAGGGGTAATCACGAGACGAGGAAGAGCCGGGCAGGGGAGGAGAAACACAAGGGCAACAGGTGAACACAATCAGACAATCAGACACACCAGGGAAACTAACGGCAGGGAGGAAGACAAGACACAGGGAGAACAGAATTGCAAAATAAAACCATGACATGACAGACCAAACAAAACCGTGACAAAACTAAGATCGTGACACTATCGCTACAGTGATAACATCGGAGGAGCACTTGTTGGATTGTCTAAGGGGGAACACTTTTTGGGTGCAGGGATGAACAAACATGTTGATCTCTTAAAATGCAAAAGTTATGAAAGATTACCAACAAAAAAAAAATCGAATTGAGACTTCTTAAAGTGGATTGTGTTGCCATAAGAGGTATTTAACATTTATGGAGATGAGCAAAAGCCTTTTTACGTATACGCTTCCTTCAACTGCTGCTTCGAAAATCATCTTGGGGAAATCCCATCCCTCAGGTCATTTTGTGCTAAACGTCCTGAGATTGAGTGGAGTCTGGGAATGCTAACATCGCTGAATGCATCGCCTCAGACCTCTTAGGAGAGGCCAGCGCTGTCGATCGCTCAGGTGTGATAAACAAACTTAATACAGGAATGCTATTTTGTAAGATACAGGCCTCCTTGCCTCGGAGTCCTGACTTGGGAATGATGTCATGTGTTATTCTTTTTGCTCAATGAGACATATACAGTATATATGTTTGTTAACATGACTGTCTCACTTAGGGTGTCTGGTATGTTCAGCCCAGACCGATGAATAATGTCTGTGATTCGACAGCCATTTTTAGCGGCCACAAAGATGTTGTGTTACAAGTACTACCGTAAAGTATACTGCACATGTTTTATTTACAAGTTTAAATAAAAATATAAGTACAATCTTAAGACATAATGGAGACATGTGACACCAGATACCCCGATAAGCTATAGGGAGCTTGAGAATTGTTTTTTTCTTTTTTTAAATGGACATTTTGATGTTGTTAAACACATCCTCAATTTAATTCAATACTTCAAGAATTATTTGAATTTTCCGATTCCTCATTCCCAATATAGCCATGGAAATAAAATCAAAGTTTCTTCAAGAATTCAAGGTAAATGGCCCATATGAAGACATTTTGGCTGCCAAATATTAGGCAACGTCCTCCTCTCTTTTTTCTTCAACACTATATCTTTATTCCAGAGCAAAGATGAGGTCAGTGGTTTACAGTACAAAATTCAATTTTATAATAATTAGCACAGTATGTCTTCATCTGAGTCACTGTTCAATACCCTGTGGCAACATTTTGAGGCACAATCAATAAGCAGCATGACCTTCAACCGGACAGGGGTTGGCAAAAAGAGCAAAATCAATGTTAGAGCTGTCTCTGACCAAAGGCTTAAATAAACGTGGGAGGCGTGTGGTGCAGTGGGTTGAGCGTTGGTGTTCGGATCAAGGTTCAAACCCCACTGCAGTCAGCATGTTGTTGTGTTCCTGGGACACTTCACCCCAAATTGCTCCTGTGGGGATTGCTCACAGTATTGAGTATGTAAGTCGCTTTGGATAAAAGCGTCTATCAAGTGACATGTAATGTAATGTAATGTAAACCAAATATGTCTTATAACTGGCTCTAAGAAAGAATAAAAAAGTCTTTAATGTGTTTTTCAATCCCAACACACCACGGCTTAACCATTATCCATGAGTTCACCAAACAACAAGCTCAGGGTGAATGATCAAAACAAGAATAACACCCGAGTTCAGCAATGTCTAATGAGCACTCCCACAGTTGATCAGGTGGAGCTGCTCAGTGGCTAACAGAAGTCTGTTCGACTTGCAGCGCTTTTTGTGAAAATAAGTGTATTAAACAACATGAAAACAGAACAACCAAAGAACATACCAGAGACTGTATCATGGTGCTAATCCACATCATTAATGGTCACCTCAACATGAACAGCAGGGGTCATGCTGCTCCTCGGAGCATGTGAGGTCTGCGAGAATTTCTTTCATTTTCGAACGTTAAATCATAGCTTTATCAACTATTCCAGCAGGACCAAACGTGGCAGCCCATCTATTCAATGGAGCTCTCCTTGAATTATATATTTATTATCTGTAGCTTAACTCATTTACAATGGAAAATAACAATTGTAATCTTTCTTTCTTTAGCACAAAAGCCAATTTTGGAGAACATGAGATATGATCACTTGTTGCAGCACATTCTCCCAGAGCAACTTGTCCTAGTATTCCTTTGAGAGCACTTGAGGTAGATGGTGTTTTCCCTCTCAGTCTTTCTAACGAAGCCTTGTAAAGACCCGCTGATTTCCCTTAAATGTTTGTTGATTAAGAAAACAGGAAGGCAGGCATGCCTCGGTTCATTAGTTACCCGGTGAGCAAGGCTTTAGGTACGCACCCGAGGGGCAGCTCTCATTCCAAACATACACAACTCAGTACGGTAAACAAATGCTCACACACACGCTGAGGCAGTTAAGAATGTGCACAAACTATTGATGAATTCACAAGCTTGGAGTACTTCGAGTAGTATTCCCAAACACACGCACACACACACGCAGAGGTGTGATCTGCCAGGCAAGGCGGTGAAACGCTGCTATGTGAGGAAACACCTCGCAACGCAAACAGAGCCTCACAAGGCAGCCGCTTGTTCTAAGGCCAGAACCCGGGGCAGTGCTCCTCACATCTCTGTGAGAGGAGAGGGAAGGAGGAGAGGGAGGAGAGCAAGTAATCAAATGAGACCAGACTAGACATGATAGCATGAATGTAAAACGGGTTGAGGGAGCAAGAAATATATAGGGCAGGAGCCAGAAAAGAGGAAAATAAAGTGAGAGTGCAGGGATGATTAAGGATACGGGTTCTAAGAGAAGAGGCATGGAGAGTGGGAGGAAAGATGAAGAACTACAAGACGGCTTGAAATATATTGCAGCAGGGATAGGTAAGGTGAAAGGAGGTAAAAACAGGGAATGAAAGCAGGAAAGACAATATTGAGTTTATGCGTTTCCAGAGATGGTGTAAAGTTTGCCTAATACATAGTCTTTTCCATGTACGACTTATTTTAAAAGTGAAAACTTACAATGAAGTTGAGAAACAAAGCAGGGTAATTATAGAATTAAGTAATGTATGTCTTCCTTATCATCACTTATAATACTAGGACTATGTGTCGTAAAGGAAACAACAAGGCTGGTTGATGGGTTCAGCGTCTATGTACTAGCTGTGGGGATATTTAGACTCGGGCATGTAGCTTTAGTTGAGGTATTTTAGCACAATATAATGTTTATAGTTATCAAGTGTATAGCCAAGAGCCAGGTTTAACCTTGAAACAGTTAACAAGTCAGCAAAATAAAGTGTTAAATCAAGGTTAAATAGCTATCTATAGCTGATAAAATATGCTAATGCGATTATCAGATGCAAAGCCGCTTGTGTTTCCATCTGTCTAAAAGACTGTTAATGAAGATGCAAGAAGTGAAAATGTAATCTGCCACCGTTTAAAACCTACAGTATGCCGTGGGAGAAGAGAAAGCTTTAAAGGCGTAGCAACGGTAACTAAGAAGGGGTCAGTTGCTAAGAGCCATGTCAAAACTACCATGTAAACTACAGGAAAATGTAGAGGAAGCAATTGTTACTGTACGTCAGACCTCATCTACTCTGGGTCTGGACACTTTCCCACCAACTATTTGGCTTTGGTCTTTTGGAGGTAACTATGCAACAGGGCCCCAAATCTTGCTATGCTTTCTAGCAGAGACAACAATGAGCCATGAGGTCTGGAATCCAACATCCAACAGAATATGTTTTCCCCCCCTCGTCCGTCTCTAAACGCTCCCATTTCCCCTCAAGCAGAAGCAGAGTGTTTTGAGAAATGTGAGATTATTATGCTTTATGGTCTGCAATCTGGTGTCCTATTGACACGTTGCCATCTCTACCTCAAGAGAACCCTTCAATAACAAACGTGCAGCCTCGAAGGTATACAGCTGGTCCAGGCCGTAGATATATTTTCAGGCTCCGCTTTTTTTAAAGAAGCTACTTTAGGACGTTTCCAGCTCAGCTTTTTGGGATGAGTGGTATTCCCATCTTTAGATCTTGCTCTAACATTCGTCCAAAAGTCCGGCTGCTGCCAAACATTGTAATGAGTGCTCTGGAGCCAGGGGAAATTTGAACATGAAACATCCTTCAGACAAAGCCAAGCTTTTGTTTTTGTGGGCAGAAACACAGTAATGACATTAATTCTCTACTCGCTTAAGTTTGCAAATGACCGTTTTTCTTAAATTCTTGTTCAGTTTGCTGCTAAATTGCTTTTCTCCAAACTACGATTATTGTGTCGGACACTTTTTCCAGTCTGGAAACCGTTACTGTGATTGGATGACGAGATGCCAGAGTGCTCGGTCTCTGCTCTGTTATGTTGCCATACACATTTTGGGTTGCTGTGATGGCTGGCACCCGACTTACAGTACTGGATGTTTATGTAGGCTATGGGAGACATGGCAGGCCCTGGAACTGTAATGAAACGCTACTCTAAATATTTCCCCTCCGATGAAGTAAAAAAGTATGTCAATATTAAACAACCAAAAATCCTTCCTCTGCGTCCCTTTGCATTCTCGATGTTTGCTTTATTGGCAAATAGAACTGGCCAACACATCGCTCATAGAGACATGTTTGTAATGTGTGTGTGTTGATGAGGGCATCCAGTTTTCAGAGCTTCCCTATCTTTCCCCGTGCTTCCCTTAGCATCTGTTAGCCATCAACACTTCAAAAGCTTTAGACTGAAATTAACAAATAGTAATCAAAGCATAAAATAGCTGGGAAAAGGAACACTTGTTTACCATCATGACAGTGTTTGGAGATTGTCTGACTTTTTCGCTATTAAAGAAAAACATGAGGAAGTCATTTGTTTGGTTGTGAACGAATGCCATGTTGAATTTGGTGTGTGTGTGTGTGTGTGTGTGTGTGTGTGTGTGTGTGTGTGTGT
>CALSBZ010000012.1:2679147-2698270 GCA_943591055.1 Gobionotothen gibberifrons | reverse complement strand
ACATAAACAAATAAGTAAGACCATATTAGCATCAGTTTGATTACTCTGACATTTAATACACAAACAAAGTTTCACTTCCCCAACATAGATCATTTCAAACTTTTATTTAGTTTGCCCACACAGGACGATGCCAAGCATGCAGTGTGGTGTTCGGAAGCATTTCACCCCGGCTATCAAAGAAGGGAGGGTTTAAAGACATACTCGAAGAATGCCACCAACATGCAGATGCATTTGGACAAATTCAAGGAGCTCCTCCGCCTCCATCCCTGTCCCCTCCTTCTCGTTCCTACCATCTGCCTGCTCCTGGGGGACAGTTCCTCATTGATTCAGTGGATCAGCGTTGCCAGGCGCACGCTGACGAGTGCCTGGCAAGATCTGTGTATGCCACTTTGTCACCCCTCACTCTCACAGACAATATTTATTGGAAACTTTTGGATTTTTCAGCGTGCTCTGCCTGCTTACTGTCCGCCCACCAGAGACGTTGTGTCCTCTCATCTTCTGGACTGTGAGTATGACAGAGTACAAAGCCAGGTTCATGAGTCATAGGGAAAGCAGACTGCGTCACTGTCATCTGCAGTGGCTGGTCTGACCTAAAACAAACTGGCACTATTATTTATGTCGTTGCAACTCCTGTGCCGCTCTTCTACAAACAGACAATGACAAAGGAGCAGACACACATGAGCACTGTTATTGCTGAGGAACTGAAACATATTATAAATGAAGTAGGAGCACAAAATATTGTTGATGTTGTCACTGACGACATCCCAGGAAATCTGGCAGCATGGGGCTCAAGTAGAGTAAGTAAGCTGACCAGCGTGTGGTGTCCAGCAGCTCTTTGATGACGCCGTTGCCCAGGGGCGGACTGGGAGGAAAAAGTGGCCCGGGGATTAATTGACAGACAGGCCCACTTAATGTATTGACCGGCCGGCAAACGAAAGTATGTTTCTTAACAAAAAACCCTGCATTTAATGTTATTTTGGACCATTATTCATATAGTAATCACATTACCTGAGCCCTTGAGTTGCCTAGAGCAAAATAGTTACAGCATATATTTATTGATTTTAATGTTAACAGATCATTGATGCAATAACATTTGGACCCAATTTGCCTCACTTGACATGGAATAGAACATGGGCGTAGGAAGCATCCTCAATGTGGGTGAGACAATTTAACGGGGGTGTGGGCAGGTGGTGGCATGCTCCCCCGGGAAGATTTTTTTTAAAATGTTGAAGTAAAATGCATCAATCTGGTGCACTTTGAGAGCAAAATTAGGGACTAAATCTATGGATACATCTCTCAACACCCATATGAAACAGAACTGTAAACAGATTTACTTTTTCTTTCAACATCTATTTGAACAGCAAGTGGAGGCAAAAGTGACTGCACCCAAAACAATAAACCTGCTAGCTAACTAGGCTAAACTCAGTAACAGAATGTGGGCAACACGTTCTTCTCCACAGCCGCGCAACCTCTGAGTCAGACGTCACTTCCCCCTTTTCTATCCTACGGGTACAGCCAAGTCCCCCTGTACCCCGTTTCCCTGCCAACCCCCCCCCGCCCCCCCTCCCCAATGCAAGCCCCTCCCTCTGAACCCAGGGCTCGCTACAATACTGTATACTGTATACACAAACTATACAAAAACGCCTTTATGCTTTGGAGCTTGTTTATCCATCTGTAACGGCCCGTCCACACTACAGCTTCGACAGCTTCAAAAACGACTTCCAACGCGTCTGCCCATTCACTTTGAATGGGGTGACGTCACGTTGCCTCGCTTTTCGCCGAACTGAATTGTGGGTAGCATGGCTGAGCTTCTCCGGCGTCTCCGGCTTCAGAAGTTGAAAATTGTTCAACTTCTGACGCCGGAGAAGCCAGCGCCAGCCAATCAAATCTCGTTTCTGAAAATCTTAAAGCTCAAGTAGCCAATCAAACCGCGTCTAAGCTGGGAGAGATATCCCGCAGTTCATTTCTATATTTCAAAAACAGATGGAGGATAAACTAATTATCGCCGTAGCAAATCACCCGGTTTTGTATGACCAGTCCCTATTAACTTACCGGGATACAACCGGAGGAACCAGGCATGGGGGGAGGTGGCAGAGACAGTGGGTGAAACTGGTAGGCTTTCGCCTGTTTGGGGATTTTATATCCAGTTTACGTAGTGTTAACATAGCTAGCAAGCTATGCGTAAACGGGGCGGGACATTCATGTGATTGGTTGTTGGTTGCGGGGCTCGAATAAAATCCCCAAGCTTCAGACACGCCCAGCTCCAAGCTTTTTTTGAAGCTGTAGTGTGGACGGGCCGTAAGCAACAGCCAGCTAGGTCTCTCAGTCACTCACTCCTGATCGTTCAGCTGCTACGGGCCTGATGTGTGAAAGTGAAACTATCTGATAGATAGAACATAGGTAGCCTTTCAAACAACACCCCTCCAGGGAGTGGCCGGAACACTTACAAATGTGGGCCGGAAGGATTTAGGCAAAGAAAAAAATTAATCTTTTTTTTTGAAAAATATTTATTTATTTATTTTTATTTATTTGGCCCTCCGGCCCACGCACAGCACCGGCCCACCGGGAACACTCCCGGTATTCCCAATGGCCAGTCCGCCCCTGCTGTTGCCATGCCGTCAATGAAGGCTCTGTGCAGGAGAGCTGAGCAGGTGGTCAGGTATGTTAGAGAGAGCAGATACAATTAGCAGAGACCTTTAGGTGCTGACAGACTATGAAAATAGGAAACCATGCTGTTAATGGGGCAACCTTGGCACTGCCTATTAACTCGGACTAGACTGGTGTGATTTAAATATTTAACAGCCTCCTGGATGGTCAAATCCCTCTATAAAGAGATGCATCCATCAGGTCCCGAGTACTAGCTAACATTTTAATGGGCAGTAGAAACCTCCTCTACTTAATCGGGAATGATATTGATTACATGAAAAGAGCAGATGACTTTATCTCTAATGTTATGACATGTTCAGTCAGTTGAGGTACCCAATTGGCGCTTTGCTTGCGGGGTTTGTGCTGCACTGTGCCGAACAGAAAGCTGTCATGGTGCCATTAGACTCGTGTCAGGAGTTTTTGTGCGATGCCCTTCCATGCGGTGGCGAATATGCTGGATCCCAAGCACGTGGGTCAGCAGACACTAGCCAGGGAGCAGATAAATGGCGCTTACCACGTGATCTCCAACCTGTTGTACCATCTACATCTCGACGAGGGTAAAATCCTTTGCCAGATTCTCAGCCAAACAGGGATTACGGAAGGGTGTGGAGATATGAAGCTCATGCCAACACGTGTCCGAGTCCACGTGGTGGAAACGGCGTTCTTCGGCGCCGCTGTCCACCGTGGCCTTCGCTATACTCCAGATCCCGACAGCAGCAGGTGCTTGCGAGCAACTATGAACGTGCTTTTTTGCAAAACAAAGATGCAAAGGTTCTTTCCTAGCTGATGGGTGCAAAACCTGGTCCCAGTTCAGGTTAATCTCAACATTTAAGATCCAAGTGATTGTGAGTATGCTTTAGCGGACAGTGAGGCAGAAAAGAAAATTACATTTAAATCTGAGACTCGGTAAAACAAAATATCTGAAGGTACTTAAGGTACTTAAGGTAGAGCAAATATCATGGATTGTGGTTCTCATCCTCTATGAAGGAAATAGTTAACATATTTTAGCCTTACATTAAATGGGGCGACGCCTGCGAGCTAGTTCAGGCAGTCAACTCGAGCACTTATGCTGCATTCATACATAACGCCCCATGCCACTCTACAACCAACCAAACAGAGTCTCCTTAATATGCCGCTCTATTTAACCTGCCAGATATCGCTCTTGCGATATAGCATTGCTTGCTGCAGCTACTTCCACGTCGCTGCTGCTTGCCTGCCCCACCACCACCCCAGCTTCCACCTCAACTTCCACCTGTAGGGGGGTTAGTTATTTAATCATCACTCATCGTGCTATGTATATCTGTGGAGTGATGAGGACCGAGCCTAGACGCCAAACTCAACTATATGCTGCTTCTAATAAACATGTTAAAGAAACACGTGAGTTGTCTGACTGAAATGGATATGTCGAGTGAGTCTGAACTTGCAGTATGCCTAGATTCCTCTCTTTAACCTATGAAAAAATAAGTGACTGTGTCTAATGCCTTAATGTGTTTTGATCATATACAAATAATCATTTAGAAAAAATTGTAATTTACTGTTTCAAATACTAACAAGTTACAACCAACTTTGCTTAGCTTAAAAATATGTCTTAACTGTAAGAAGTAACTGTCTGGCATAAAATCCTCAGAGAACCTCAACTTGTCATTTTAACACTGCGTTTGTTTTTAAATTGAACAAACAAGAAATACGATTTGTATAACTGGGCATTAAAGGTGCTAGGAGGCAGATTTCTTCTTTTTTTTATTCTGAAAGAGCAAGCCATTCTCTTTCTAAGCTAACTGGCTGCTGTTGGGCTGTAGTCCTATATTTACTGGTCAGAAATGAGGATCGATATTGATCTTTTTATCTAACTCTCAACAAAAAAGCATATATTTCTCAAAATATAAAACTATTACTTTAAAGAACCATTTTCAGTCCTGGTATGGTGATACAAACTGAGTTTAAGATGGTAAATTAGTTAAACATTTGAATAAAGTAAGCACACTAAGGTTTGTGATAAAGTGTTCATCAAAGGATGCAGACTTGAAAGTGAGAAAAAACGTTTTCAAACTCTGGCTCCATACGCAATCATTATTATGTTTAAAGTAACATTGGCACTATAGACCATTTTGTTCTCACTAACACATAAGATAGAATTTAAACTATAATGGTAAAAATATTTTATTTGCCTTTTAAGAAAGCTAAAAAGCATTACAAAGAACTGCTGTGCAAATCATCATGTGTTTTCTCACTCCCATTTCTCATAGACACTCATTCACGGCTCTTTCCGTCAGCCTCTCTGCTGTGGTCTGCTGGTGGTTTGGCACCAGGGCGGCAGCCTCGGGGCTCTGAGGGGAGATGTGGGCCTTGTAAATACAAGCATTATTAATCTTAATAGGAACAATCTACGACGGCTCTGAAGGTGTCTCTGCCTCAAAGGCAGCAGACCTGCCATAAATCTCACTCTCTGTTCTCCACTACACCACTCAGTAAATCTATCACTAACCTACCTGCTGTTGTGCGTTGGGGATTTTGCATGGGGATTTTGTAGGCAGTGACAACAGATGTGTGGGCAATAATTACAGTGATGGTATATATCATTTCACAGCTGAAGAGAGGGCCGTTCTCATGATGTGTGCTGTTTATGACAGATGGCAGTGCGTTGGTTGGTTTTAAAACTTACCCTTTGTGTGATTTAGTCATACCAGGCAGATTGCATGAAATTACTGTTGTTGTGATTTTGTGCCCGGGTCTTGGTTTCATCCATATTTCATCATTTGTTGCAGGCATTGATTATGAGTGTCAAGAAGAGCTATCAGCACAAGAGGCGTTTCTGCTATGTTGTAACAATGTCTCTCAGTATAAAGCAGTTCAAAACAACACAGCTTATTCAGCAAATAAGTGTAATGTTTATTATATTTTTCATTATGTCAACAAATTACAGGAAAAGTATTAAGTCGACAATGTGTTGATCCTTTTTGCAATACTGTCTGATTTCCCTACACTGGCACTCAGCCACTCAGTTCCAACTGAAGACAAACAACTTTGAAAATTGGTGACAAATTGAAAGTGGTGAGTCATTTCAAAAACAGCTGGACACTTTAGATTTCAGCAAACCTGACACCAAAAGGAGTAGGGAAATAATTGACTATTTTCTTTCGTAAATGATTACACCTGGTGTGCTGGATAGTATTTACAGCAGGGTGAGAGTATGTGGGATTGAAAAGAAATTGGTCCCTGCTATAATGGCGCATTTCCATTGCAGGGCCTCGCTCTGCTTAGTACGGTATAGTTAGGCCTTGTTAGGACTGGCTCACTTTATGCTACGTTTCCATTACAGTTTAGTAGCTGGGGCAGTAACTATAGTAACGCAGTGTAGACGGAGCCGTGACGTCATCTTCAATGCGAACAACATCAGCCGTTAGCTGTTAGCACTCAAGCTCACAGCTCCTCATATCTGTTCAGAAACTAGACAAAAGTTAAACAAGTACAAACCACAGACTGTCTGTGTCATGGCGAATACAGTCGCTGGTTTATTTATGTCTGTATAGGCCGTTGTTGTGAGTGTGGACGGTCGGAGCATATACTGCGTTCTCCATTCTCCGATCTCCAGAAAACACGAATTAAAAAAGGTTTTCCGCCTGCCGTATGTCTGCAGACTAGTCAAAGCATTAATTTATGGTTTTTACTAACCGGTATCAGTATGTTGTTACTTCTGCATCATTTTGAAACGTGTATACAATTAAATCACGGTCAAATATGTTCATTTTGTTGTAGTTGTAGCCCCCTTGCCAGCGATTCTCTCTCTAGTTTAGCATACTCAGCCCGACTCAGCCTGGTTGTTGGCCCGCTAAGAACCTCGATTTTATGGGGCCAGCAAAACTGTGAAATAGTACCCGCTAGCCGGTACTACACCAAGTGGAAACGCAACCCTTAAACTGCGCTCCGCGCTGTAGTGGAAATGCGCCATTACTGTAATCACCAAGTCCAATGTTTGGCAAAGATGAATAAGCTATAACATAATAGATAACATTGATTAAATATCAATAGAATCTAAAATAATATGCATTATCCTTCAAAAGTTACTGAAAAGTAACAACCCACAAAAATGATAAACCATTAAAGGCTTTACAGTGTGAGGATTGAACTATATTTTATTGTATTTTGAAATGAAAAATAACAACCTGAAATCTACAGCAGCAGTTCTGTCAGGCTTTGTTTACAGTGTAAACATACTAGCAATTACTAATAAGCCCCAAACACCTTATCATCATTAATTGTTAAGGTTTTTAGTTTTAAACCAACATTTTGGATTGATTTAATTTTTGACCGTTAACATCATCTGTGTTTAAGATATACCTCTGCATGTGTTAGATAAGAAAATATGAGAATTAGACCCTAGATCTGATGTCCTATTAAGTTAACCTAACTAGTGCACCCTCTTAACCCTCTCATCCTTTCGACACCTTTGTGGCAAAAATGTACACGCCCCAAAAAACTGCTATTGAATCATCATACATCAATATTTTGTTCTACTTTTCTTTCATAAATCACTTAAAGAACTTCTAACGTGCTCAAAACTACCAAACATTCAATCATTTTCAGGATTTTAACCCATTCAATGCCTGTTTAATTATTTTAATTATTTCATTTATCTTAAAAAAAACCCACAACAAATGAAATTGTTTCCATATAATAATTAGTAGGGGGATGGAACTTTGGTGGTTATTAGAGTATTGGATATGTCAAAGATTAGCAACAAAATTGATTTGACTGCATTATTATTGTTTACGCCGTATCAGATACTACCTCCTTCGTGGCAGAAATGTACATGCCCCAAAAAACTGCTATTAAATCATCCTACATCAATATTTTTTTCTACTTTCTTTTCATGAATCACTTAAACAACTTCTAACGCACTCAAAACTACCAAACATTCATCATTTTCTGGATTTTAACCCTTTAAATGCCTGTTTAATTATTTGCATTATTTATTACAAAAACACACAAAACCTCAATTATTTTCCATATAATAATTAGTAGGGGTTGGGGCTTTGGTGGTTATTAGAGTCTTGGATGTGTCAAAGATTAACAAAAAAGTTGATTCGACTGCATTATTATTTTAGTCAGATACTACCTCTGGACACCTTCGTGGCCAAAAATGCCTCATTGACTTCCATTCAAACCACATTTTTTGATCGCACTGCCATTGCAGTATAAAACCATGCATTTTGTAATGTCAGCATTTCATTTAGAAGAAAAGTAGTGATATTTGATATTTCTACTCTATTTCACCAGATTCAACCATTTTCCCACTGTAGGCCAATGCATGAAATTCTTACATTTTTGCCAGTTATATTATGGAGCGGTGTGACTACCAGGGGGCCCCGAGTGTACATTGTTGCCACGAAGGAGGTAGTATCTGATACTGCGTAAACAATAATAATGCAGTCAAATCAATTTAGTTGCTAATCTTTGACATATCCAAGACTCTAATAACCACCAAAGTTCCATCCCCCTACTCATTTCATTTCATTTCAAACCTTTATTTAACCAGATTGGTCCCATTGAGATCATTGATCTCTTTTTCAAGGGAGACCTGCAGCATATAGTTCCACATGAAACATAAAACAATAAAGGACATCATACATTATATTTAATTACAGGATACATTTACATAGTTATAGACATTTACAAGTGCCCATAGTATCAACGAGCATTTCATTTAGCCTAGCTTTAAAAACATGCAAAGGAATGAGATTGCTCAGTTTCAATTCTTGCTGAAGATTGTTCCAAGCAAGTGGAGCTGCGCACATAAAAGCTGTCTTACCTAAGACAGTCCTTGCTCTTGGCACATCTAACAATACTAAATCATGCGATCTCAGACAATAGCTGCTTGCAACTCTCTGTGTTATCAGAGAGCAGATATAATACGGGAGTTTACCCAACAAAGCTTTATAAATAAACGTGTACCAGTGACTGAGCCTCCGTACAGTAAGTGATGGCAAACCTGCCTTGGCATTCAGGGTACAGTGATGTGTAAGTGCTTTACAATTTGTGACAAATCTCAGTGCGCTGTGATAGGCGGCATCTAACTTGTTCAGGCAAGGGGCAGGTGCATTCATATACAACACATCACCATAGTCCAGCACAGGTAAAAAGGTCACAGTGACTAGCCTTTTTTTTTTACTAATTATTATATTGAAACAATTTCATTTTTTGTGTTTTTTTTAAGATAAATGAAATAATTAAAAATAATTAAACAGGCATTGAATGGGTTAAAATCCTGAAAATGATTGAATGTTTGGTAGTTTTGAGAAGTTGTATAAGTGTTTCATGAAAAAAAAAAAAGTAGAACAAAATATTGATTTATGATGATTTAATAGCAGTTTTTTTGGGGCGTGTACATTTTTGCCACGAAGGTGTCCAGAGGGTGCAAAATACTTCACGAGAGTATACAAAACATATAAGAGTAAATGACAATGGATTTCAAAAAATTTACTCAAAAGAAGACTGCTTACAAAATTCCATGCCAAAAGCTGTAACACAGCCGAAATGTTCACCAAATAAAAATAAAAAGTCAGAAGAAATGTGCAAAAATGCCAGAGGAGGGCACAAGGGTAGGGTGTAGGGGGCGGTTTGGAATTGGGCCAAAGTGTTACTTTTCAGTCCACTACTGATGAAACAGAAACGATCAACACACACATAGACAGTACACACATCTCAGAGGTCTGGCAATAATATCCTTAAAACGAAAACATTCTCCTTTCTTCTTTCTTTAGGGAATAGTGATTGGGATACTGATTAAACTCTCTGAATTCTCTTTTAAAGTCAACACATTATGCACCAATTCTCTGAACACTGGCAGCAGATTGAGCTGTTTCTCTTCACTCTGCTTAACTGTGGAGGGGATTCATGCAATTTGTTTGTAGATCTGAGTTGTAAAGCGCAGTGCGTTCGCTACGTATTATGGTCCAATAACTAGTGTCAGATGAGATGGGGTGTAATTTTGTAATCTAATCAGGTCCACAAAGTATGGCTGCTTAAACAGCTGGTGCCAATGCGACTGCAACTTCCCCCATCAAGGACTGATACTATTATCTTGGCCTGGAACAATGGCTGGCTTTAGCAGTGACCGTGTGCATGAGACAGAGAGAGCAAGCAGGCAACCAGTGGGCTGCTTACATTGCAAACAAAAGCCAGCTTGTCTGGGGATCATTGAGAGGAGAGAGTTATATATTTACACTAGTATCAATGGCTGAAGGACCTGAATATGAAACCCTGACAGGAAAGGTACATTATGAGATTTCATCAAGTCATTCATTGCTCACTGACCCTCTCCATGTGGCATGTGTTGTAACCTGAACACTGTGAAATGGGCGAAGTGTTGCAGTGTTTGCCACACCTGTTCATTATCAGAAATCCTTTAATATAACAGGTAAGGAAAAGTGTTCAGCAGTTTTTTTGAGTGTTTAGTAGAAAGTTCACTGTGTCAAGGGCAGTTGCAGAACATTTGGTATGTAAGAATATCTATAAACAGATTCTGTATTTTAATGCACCAAATGTTGGTGCAGATTCTTATTCTGTGTGTAGTATTGACTAATCACATTTGAAAAGGCTTTGGGTTGAATGCAGTAAAGCAATCCATATGGTGAGCAAAAGAGGTGAAACGTATTGGCCGATATGTGATCTCTGAACCAATCAACTATTGTTTGACAACGCATTAGCAAAACATTTCCTTCTAAGCTACTTTTTAAACCATCTAGTCTTTTCATTCCAACTCCAATCTCACCTATTAAGTTGACAGTTGAATTCAATTACGTATGGAAAGAAAGTCACGGCCCGATATCCGCTAATACCTAGTTAACCCAGAAATGTAGCCCCTTACCTCCAGAAGCTTATGGCCGCCAGATAGATAAAGGACAGGTTTTTAAATTGGCATGTAAGGAAACCAAAAGAAACGTGGGAGACACCCCACAAAAAGGACCACGTTGGAGATGAATGGGCCAGGACTACCCACTGAGCCACCCCACCACCCAGTTAAAGTATTTTATAGTATATTTCTGATTCTGGAATTCTTGATATACATTTTCACTTTCAGCAGAATCCTTTGTCCACGTCTGTGGTACAGTCAGGCTACCTCCTCTGATTCATCACCCTCATCGAGCCCAACGTGGCCGACCAACTGCGTCAGTAGGCCGGGGCTTAATTTAGAGATGAACATTGTGTCAGTCTGTTTGGCCATGTAACCGTTGCTAACGTTCAATCTACTGTAATAACAGCCCGGCAACAATTTGTGGCTGAAACCTCCCATCATTTTCTCATTCCTCACCGAGGCCAACACCAGCCCACATATCAACCCACTCCCCACTACAACCCGGGTCTAAAAAACAAATACAACAGACGGGCTGTGCCAAGGAGACTGTGCCTGCTTCTGGTCATTACCACAGTCAGGAGCTGGAGGGGAGGTGGGTGGGGGGGGTTGAGCTGCTTGGGTTGCAGAAATGTAAAGTAACCTGGTGGCGAGGAGAGTCTGGGCTGTTCTCCCTTGCATGTCTTGTTCTTGCTGCCCTCAGCACCTCATAATGCTTTTATAATTACATTCCAACCCGGCTGAACCGTGATTAGTGGATCACAGCATTTTTTCTTCTCCTGAACAACCAGCTACTATACATTTGTACAGTAAACATCAGTTAGGCCAGTGGAGGAGCATGTACGAAGGTCCTTTACTCAATAAAAATAACACTGTCACAGTGATAAGTCCTGCATTTATAATCCTACTTAAGTAAAGTACAGAAGAGGTGGCTACAGTAAATCTAATTAAAGCATTAAAGTTAAAGCACTTCTTTACTCAGTTCTATGCAGAGGAATTGCCCCCTGTGGTTTCAATAGTATTATATAGTCATCATCATTTATGCTCATGCATATATACAGTTTAGTTTGTATTTTAGTCCAGTTGTCCAACATCTTACAGGTCAGCAGATGATCTGCAACACAGAATTGTGTTGTGAGAAAAACTCAATTGTGTTATATAATTAACTCTATTATCATCCTCACATCTGAAATGCAGTGGAATAGAAGTATAAAGTAGCACATAAGGGTAGGCTATCAGTTCCAGAAATGTGTACATAAATACAATACTTAAGTAAATGTAGTTATTTTCAATCACCGAAGCAAACCCTATCTATTTACTGACAATTATAGGCAACCCGCAGAGGAGGTTAAATACTGTGATTATAGTTCATTTATATTGATTATAGATATTCATAATTATGTCATGGTGAACACATTTGGCTTGTGAAAACATTCCTCAGGAACTCTGTCTGCTGTAGGTCTTTTTTTACCACCACTGTCATCAAGCAACATCTGGATTTCAAAGAAAGTTAAAAGGTGTTGTTGTCTGGTATTGGTTTGTTGCTATAAACTGGTGTGTGATTCTGATGGTGTTGTGCCTCGCGAGGACAGAACACTTGTTAGAGGCTGGAATCACACAACCTCATTTTATTTCAGCAAACAGTGGCTTTAGCTGAAAGCCATGGGAGTCATCTGGGATAAAAAATGGAATGAAATAACCCAAATAGTAATGGCTCTGTTGGGAATGATGCCATTTGCACTACATAGGAGGTCTATCTATTTCATCTTCCAGAAAGTCATTTTGTTTGAGGTAATAACACTGCCTTCTTATCGGAAAAGGTTGTACAAAATGGTAGGAGACAGGAGGAGAACATGCAGCAAAGCCTGTTCGAGACAGAGGGATCTTAGACACCGAAATTCTAACACTCTCAATGCTTTCTACCTTTGGGAGAATGAAAATCACTTTTTCTTTAACCTAGAGAGAAGGTGATAGGAAATTCAGATTGGAAATAGCAATTCAACCAAGAAGGGAAAAGAAGGGACTTGTGACATTATCATCACTAGGTGTGGTATGATCTGCATTGGTGGAAGGCCTTGAATCTGCTTTGCTATTTTCATCAATCATCTCTGGGGGTGTTCAATCCCTTTTTCTCTATCCCATGCTAACACCGCACTTCCCTGCCTTCTCCCTCGTCGCTTTTATGCTCATTCTCCATGTCATGTGCTCACTCAGCAACATCTGAGGATTCAGAAAAGAAATCGAAGTAAGATTTGAAGGTAAGCCGATGACTTCTGCATCTCGCCTCCCTCCCATAGAGACTAAAGTTCGAGCTTGTTTGAGTCAAATGTCTTTTTTGTCTCTATAGCAGATGAAGTGAGAGACCTGAGCCGGGTCTGAGCTGCTATTTGAACGTGTTGTTGCTCTCATCGAGCAGCAGAAACCTCGGTGGTGCCAAGTACGCAGTTTTAACTGCTACCAGATGTACAATTATAACCACGTACAACCACCAAGGCCCTTTTGGTGGGCAAAGAAAAGAGAGATAAACTACTTGGCAAAATAATGAACGTTCTGCAGAAACATTTATCTGTTTCAGCTTTAAACTGTTTTTTTAATATGGGTATTTTATTTTTTCTGAGGCACAGATTGTGTGTTCAGATCCACATAAACCACTGCTGAAGTTTGTATGTTTTATAAGCTAATTATATCCCAAACACACACACTGAATAAGAGAGGGAGTATTGATTTTCTTCCAGCTCATTATTGAGGCCAACTGAATGAGCCAGATTCTTTCCCCTGCTCCAAAAAGTAGGAGAACATGATCTAAATAGATTACCAAGCTGCTTTATTTGTCTCTTTTTGAGAATATAATGTTCATTCAAGTTGACATATAGTTTCCTGAGCCGTGCCAGGTGGTTTACTACCTCATATATCATGTCAAAATGATTTGACTTGCCTTCCATGTTCAAACCAGAAGAGTCCATGGGAAGTTTTAAGAAGAGATGGGTGAAAGGAGATAGAGAGAATGAGAAGCATCTGGTTCACATGATTGGGAAGTCCCCTTTTCCTTCATTTCTCAAATGTTTTCCAAAAAGCCCACAAGCCTCTGATCAATTAGAGATGGAATGTTGAAGGTGCTGACATGTTGATAGTAACCCCACCCCCTTAGTTACTGTTGCCATGCCTGTCAAGCTTTCTATTGTAGCCAAGGGGCAACCTCCAGGCCTGCAAAGTGAAGCCAATGTGTAAGTGAGTTAAACCTGAACTTTTTTTAATAGCCAGCAGGGGGCGACTCCAGTGGTTGCACAAATTGTTAATATTGAGCGCAAGCATGTTTTCGTGAATCAAATTATCAGATGGATAGGGGGATTAAAAGCTTCAATTTCTTGTTTTGGTAAAGCCATGTTTATTCATTTTGTATTAACATTGCATTGAATGTATTTCAATGGTGGAAATAAACATTCTTAAAACAGCCTTTTCAAAAGTGGTGGGGGACATGTCCCGTGCATCGCTAGTGAATGACACCATATGCTACAATGCATTGTTACTGTTGTTTAGCTGCAATCGAGAATCGCTCCTCTGCCTAGAATTAAAAGTGTAATAAGTAAGTAATAAATAATAGTGTAGGTTTAATCATCACCGTTCCTATCATACAATTGTAGGCTGAGTCGCAAAGAACCAATAAACACATAAATCATCCACAGTGATTTATCTTTTTGTAATAACACCAATCTTTCACAGCACTCCATGCAGTGAGATATAATGTAGTTTTATGGAAATGCTGTGGCTCTTGTCTTTATTCAGATTATTTGGCACTCCCACTGGGAATACTATCTCTAATATTAATTGAGCATTTTCAAGATGTCCAAAGTCTGAATGCATAACAATACAAAGTCTATACAAAGATGAAAATATTCTTCATGCAATCCCCACTGCAATGCTGCACTACATTTTCTAATAAATGAATGTGCTGCCTGTTGGCCACAGAGTAAAATACATGCAGGCAAGCACCCGGCTGCAAAAAGTAAGGCTATGCAAGCAAATAAAAAGCTGACTCGGCAGGACTGTGGCTCACAGGTGTTCAGTGGTGTATATAAAAAGGTAGACAGCGTGTTATTACAGGTGGATAACCACATGTTGACGTACCCTCCCTCCTCTGCTGGCAGGGTGTGAAATGGTTCAGTCTCCTCTGACCCTGAAGGCTGAGCACACTGCAAACAGTCACTGTAACCTTAGCACCTCAGAGTATGACAGTATGATTTAGCCTCAGGTTTGTGGTTGAGAATGTAATGACTGAATAGGGCTCAGGGAGTTGGTGCATGATCTTAAATCACTACACTGAGGGGGTGATAAATATGAATGAAGCCTGAGTTGGTTAAGGCCCCCGGACAGAAGGAAGACCATTTTAGAAGTTGAACAATTTACAACTTCTTATCGATTTTTTATCTGACATGAATAGAAAGTTAATGCAACTCTTTTGTCTCGCACTCCTGATTTAGAGTAGTAATTGTGGTTTAGGGGTTGCAGTCATCACACGGGTCATGAAATGTAATGTAATGAAGCTTACGCCAAAGTGAGGAGCAAGTGATTTTCTTGAGCTGTTATCTTGACATTGTAGTTCACACAAGCAGAACCTGGAGATGTGAGGCAAAAGTTAGCTTGATTAGCTAGCTAGCTGGTGAATGTTCACCAGTTTTTAAAAAGCTGGTTCTTACTGTCTGAAATCAAGGTGGTATTGTTAAAGAAGAAAGAGAGTAAGCTTAATTCATTTAATTATCTAACCTTAAAACTAAGCCCAAAGTTGCCAACTCCTTTTCAATGAAAGTTGCTAGCAGCACTACCTCTAAAAGATGCTAAATCTAGCAAAGAACTTACAAAACCTGCACATCCCTTCCGCCCAAGACACCTCAACATTTATATTCAACCCAGTCTCACGGCATTTCGTGTTATAGTCACGACATTTAATCTGTTGATTCGTGTTCACCAACACGATTTTTCCCTTTTTTTTGTGTCGAACAGAACGATTTTAAAAGCAATGTATTTCTATTGGTAGTGTGTTTCGTGCCTGCACCACGTCTTTTTGTCCGGTCGGGTCTTGGAAGACCGGAAGCTGTGGGGTTCATAAAAATATGTTCTTACTTAATATCATTTAATCATATTTTTCATTTTAAATTGTATAATCATGTCTGACTTTTTTTGCCGTCCGCGAGGAAAATAAATGGGGCTCAGAGCCTCAGAATACTGAAATCTGTATTTTTATTTCTGTAAAACATTTAAAAAAAAAAAAAAAAAATACTTTAATCCGAGTGTACTTGCTTTTCTCTTTGGAAGTCATCACAGAATGGCATTGTAATACACGGTTCGGCTGCATTAAATATTACACATCTGCCGTAGTTATTTATTTATAGAGCCCTGATTAGAAGACTTCTAGACAAACTGGAAGAACTGCCACCGAAACTGAATATGTGACGTGGATCATAAATATATCAGCAATTAAACAACATCTTCAATTTCTCTTCACACAATACGTCTCCTTGCAGTATCAACATTAATTCGGCTGACTTTTATATTTGATCTAATTCATAGATAGGTTATATCTCACACAGGCTCCGCCCTCTACTGGACTCTATGGGTACTACTCTCTATCATGCTGTGCGTGCTTTCACCTACTGAGTTTGTAAACGTAGCCGGCCAATCGGGGCGAGCCTACCTGAATGCGCGCGCAGGCCACAGTATATAAAGGCGGCTACACCCGCCGGCCCCACTATCCTTTTTTCTCTTCAGACGAGCTGACAACCGAAGAGTTTTATTAAACGAACGACGATTAGAAGATGAGAAGAAACGGAAAATGGACTCACCATTACTGGAAGCCCGGCCATGCCCCACGGGCGCCGGTCTCCACCACCTCTGCTTAGAGTGTTGGGGGGACCAGGATATGGCCGAGGCGGTGCCATTCGCGTTCGCCATTCCAGCGGGGCGGATGGCTCCGTTTGCCGTTGTCGGGCACTGCCGGGTCCGGTCCATGGAGGTCCACCGCCCTAGGTGATGACCATGGCGGCGGAGCGCAGCTGCTCCCAGCGGGTAGCAGGCTGGGCAGGGAGCTGAAAACAGCTCTGCCACGCTTCCGCGTGACAAGGCGACTGCAAATAAACACGGGTGTGTTGGGCGTCTCGCTCATTGCTGGAGATGCCCCCACCTCACCAGATCAGAGCGATTTGTTTGTAGCTTGATCGTGGCCGCCGCCGTTGTCTGCCGTGTGATATCCCGGTGAGGGATCACGCCACATGGCACTTTCCAAAAGGACCGTGTTGATCTCCCGGGCCGGGAGCCCCCGTGTTTACGGAAGGGCTCTTTGGATCTCCTTGGTCACGTGGGTGAGGAGTAGTCGCGGCGTGGCTGCTTCTTGCTCATCCCCAGAGGAAATAACACTGTCCCACACTCCCCGCCCCCTCTGTAAACTCCAGTATAGGAGCCAGCAGCTGGGCGCGTGCACGTGAGTGGAATAAGTGCTGTCAAAACACTGTGCGGGTTCAAGAGAGAGTGATGTGTGTGTGAGAAATGCATTCAGTGAAAACGATTGCATTTATCCCAGAGTAAGAGTCATCTCTCTCCACATTTCCATAATGTCCGTTTCAAAGAGACGGCATTAGGACAGAGCCGCGGCCCCACGGGAGCGTGCCGCGGTGCGTTCAAGGACCTCAGTAGAAAATCGGCCCTTTTCTGTGTCAGCCCCCATGCCAAAACTCCCTTCTTATTGAAGGTTTGGCAGCGGAGTAGGCCACCAGAGAATACTACAGCTTCTTAGCTGTGGCTCCAAAGCTGCTGGCATGTCCCCTGAACACAGTTTTGTGGGGAAGGAAAGCCCCACAAAAGCTGTGTACTGACAGAGTAGAGGGGCAGGACACTGAGACTGGGTTACTCACTCCAGCTTTGCAGCGTCCCTCCTCCATTCAGGGGCAATAGAGTCAAATCTATCATCCTGGGAGGAGATAGGTTTCCTTTCAACAGGGAGTCGAAAAGAGGCCCTGTTGCATGAACGGTGGGTTACGTATTGTAACCCTAGTTCTAGAGTGATGTGTGTGTGAAAAATGCATTTATCCCAGAGTAAGA
Organism: Gobionotothen gibberifrons; assembly: GCA_943591055.1. NCBI lineage: Eukaryota > Metazoa > Chordata > Actinopteri > Perciformes > Nototheniidae > Gobionotothen > Gobionotothen gibberifrons. The sequence continues at coordinate 2,680,683 of CALSBZ010000012.1, read as the reverse complement.
GTCATCTCTCTCCACATTCTACATTTTCCCCATAATGTCTCGTTGAGATCGGCAAGGCCGTTTTTCATACGATGTTAATGGGACACCCATTATGAGGCGCGGCCCCCGTGAGAGTGGCCGCGGTGCGTTCAGGGACCTCTAGTAACTCTAGTTCTAGAGTGATATGTGTGTGTAAAATGCATTCAATAAAAACGATGGCATTTATCCCAGAGTAAGAGTCATCTCTCTCCACATTCCCCATAATGCCCTTTTCAAAGAGACGGCATTATGATGACGCCCCCCCCTCCGAGAATCTGCGGAGGGGAGCTCCACTGGGGCAAGTGACCTCCTATATCACAGTCTTTACAGACGCTTCAGTGACAGGATGGGGGGGGACGTAGAGAGCTGTAGGTGGTTGCTGGCCTCTGACAGAGGCTCGGCACAGCAACCTCCTGGAGCTGCAAGCAGTGATTCTGGTCCTACAGCACTTCAAACTCTTAATACAGGGCAAACATGTGCTAGTGAGGAGCGACAACCGCACCACAGTGGCGTACATCAACAGGCTAAGCGGAGTCCGCTCAATAGCCTTGTTGACCGCAGCAAAGAACCTGTGGTTGTGGGTTTCACATACTGTGTTGTCTCTAAGGGCCCTGCACATCCCGGGACGGGAGAACGGGGGGGCCGACCTCATGTCAAGAGTGAAGTTTGAACATGACCGGGAGCATGACAGAGTGAAGTATGAACATGACCGGGAACATGACAGAGTGAAGTATGCGTTGGGAATTGAGAAGGAAATTACAGTGGAGCGCATACGACAGGAATCTGAGAAAGCCAAGATAGAGATGGAGGGACATCGTCTGTCTGTTCTCGGAGATGGCGCGTTGTCCGGTGAGGGGCGGGGTGAACAGGGGCCCAGGTCTCATCGTTTTGATATTAATAACCTGCGCTTGCTGCCGCACTTTAATGAAAGTGATCCTGACACGTTTTTTTTGTTGTTTGAACGTGTAGCTAGGGCTAGAGATTGGCATGATGCAGACTGCGCACTGATGCTTCAGTGTGTTCTCACAGGAAAAGCACAGTCTGCATATTCCTCCCTATGTTTTGAGGATAGCTCTAGCTATAGTAAGATAAAATCGGCGGTACTTAGGGCATATGAACTGGTGCCAGAGGCCTATCGACAGTGTTTTAGGTCCTTTGAGCAGAAACAAGGTCAAACCTATGTGGAGATGGCGAGGGATTTGTCGGTTCATTTTAAACGTTGGTTAACTGCTCTCGAAATCGCTTCTTTTGACGATTTGTGTGAACTCATGATTCTGGAACAGTTAAAAAATATTCTTCCTGACAGGATTGCTACTCACATAACAGAACACAAGGTAACTTCCGCGGCTGGAGCTGCGGTGGAAGCTGATGAGTTTGTGTTGCTTCATAAGAGCAGGTTCGGAGGGCGCTCTGGGGCACTAACTGTTTGTGAAGGAAATAGGAAGGATGTTGGGATGGATCCAAGGAAATCGAGTTTGATCAAATCTGATGTGGTTAATAACGATGATTGCCACGCCT
>CALSBZ010000012.1:2663212-2679137 GCA_943591055.1 Gobionotothen gibberifrons | reverse complement strand
TTGTTGGGCCTGTTGCGTTGGCTGCTCCTGTGAAAAGCTGCTGTGGTGCCGATGTGCTTAAATCCCACTTATGTGGATCTGAGGTTTTGGCATCTTATACTCCATTTATACGAGACGGCTTGGTGTCATTGGTAGGTAGTAATGTCAGAGTTCCAATCAAAATCTTGCGGGACACAGGGGCTTTTGACTCCTATATTGTTGACTCTGTTTTGCCGTTGTCGGATGAAAGTGACACAGGTGACACAGTTCTGAGTTGGGGGATGGGATTAAAAGTTCTTCCTATTCCTGTTCATAAGGTGTATATTGACTGTGACCTTGTTAAAGGTGAAATAGCTGTTGGTGTACGTCCAGCTTTGCCAATCGAGGGGATACATTTTATTCTGGGCAACGGTTTGGCAGGTAGCAGAGTCTGGACTGATGTTCTCCCTGCACTTTCAGTGACTGGTGGTCTGATTGAGTCTGGGTTTGAGGAGAGCTCTACAGTGGTGCCAGAGGTCACGTCCTCCTGCGTGATCACGCGTGCTATGGCCAAAACTATGTTGCGTAGAAACCAGAAGGCCAAGTGGTCAAAGTGGTCGTGGTGGTGGCGGCGGCTTTGATGGTGGTCGTGGCGGCAGCGGTAGCAGGGGTCGAGGACGTGGCAAGGAAATGTTCTGTTATCGGTGTGGAGATCAAGGACATATGGCTAGGAACTGTGACCAAACGGAGGATGTGTGCTACAACTGCAACAAACCAGGCCATGACTGTGGGCGTGACTGTGGGCGTGACTGTGGGCGTGACTGTGGGCGTGCCAACGACCGGAGGTGCTACTCCTGAGGTGGGCTTGGTCACATCCAGAGACGTTGTGATAAGGTGATATTGCGGACGCACTATCGCGTGCTCCTTGGCACTAAGTAGGCGTTATGTTGACCGTGATGTTTTATATTACCTGTCATAACGTTTTGATACATCTTTCTCCCTCTGCCCATTTTTTAAAAGTGTGCTTCCCAGATATCGGTGTTGCTAAAGATGGGGCTGGTTGCTGAAGACGGGGATGGCGGTAATAAGGTGGTATATTACAATTAGGGTTCGCTAAGAGAGGGTGCATATATTTGTTGTGTTCTGTGACTTTGTTTTTGTTTGGGATAGGGTTCGTTTGTTATGCCGGTGGTCCTGGGGACACCGACTTTAAGGGGGGGGGGTGTGACGACCCCTGCTTTGAGGTCTCCTGTGGGGTGTATGGCCCTTTAATGATCCTCCTCTGCTTGTGCCCACACTGATTGAGGACACCTGGCGCACTGATTGAGGACACCTGACAGCTCACACCGGAGGTTTAAGAGGCCTGAGCCAGAGCCTCGATGTCTCTCCCCGCTAGAGGACCGGACCTCGGAGAGCAGCGGCGCTTATTCTTTGTTGCCTTGCCTTATGTTTGTTTTTTGGCCACATTACGTTTTGCCAAATAAATACCTTTTTATATATATATTCTTGTCCTTCCCACGCTTTTTGTTATGGCCAAGAGCCAGGCCATGACATCTCTACAATAAAACGGTTTATTGCCGGATGTACAAATATATTAATAGGAGGATGTGCAAAACAGAAAAACGAATTAACCTTTATTGAAACATTAAAGAATACTTTAGGTTAAGGTCTTCTTTTAAATAAGAAAAAAGCTTTGGGGGTATCTACAGATAAATATTAAGCCTGACAAGTACTTAATGTCTAATATATTGCTTTCCTGCAATGTTAACTATGTTGAAGCACTTCTTTTAACTGATATTATATATATGAATTACACTCTTATAAGATGTATGTAGATAGTATAACAAATGTGCAGAATATGACAGTTTAATGGTGGAGGTATACACACATATTGATAGATGTCTTGTAATGCACTGTTGAGGAACCTGCGACCCAAGTTTTTCATTCATTGCATAACTACACCGTAGTTGTGTATATGATATATCAATAAACCTTTGAAAATCTTGAAATCTTGAAAGGGATGTGCAAAATAGTCATAATATACAGTTTTTAATTAACTATTAGTAGAGAATAACGAGTACTGAATATGCTTTATAGGGATCTGTAGATAAATGTTTAGTTTTCTCAAGCACCAACTATCAAATATCTCGCCTGATTGTTGGCACTTGACAATCACCTTCCCTGAATGTTACTCAGGTGTAACTAAAGTCTGATTTAAGGGTTGTTTATATTTCACAAGTAACAAAAATAAATGTAGTGTAAAAATACCAGGTTAGCCTCTGAATTGTAGTGGAGTAGAATTACAAAGTAACAATGAGCTGTCATGTGGGTATATATTAATGCTGCCCATTATGGACACAAGCAATTTTCACCCATTTATTAATTATATGTTTTAAATTTGAGCCGGCTCGTTCATGACCGACACATCACTAGAAAATATTAGTTGTGTCCAAACGGAGGTACTACAATTTCCGTATCAGTCCGTGACGTCACTGGGCCCAGAAAGACTTTTCCCCATTAGCCGCGTTCACACCGAGTACTTTGCTGTACTTAGTTCCCGGCACTTAGTGCTGCGGCACTTAATACCCCAGGGCACCAAGTACAGATCGCGTTCACACCGGAAATAAGTCCCTGGGGGACGTCACTTCTTCTTCTTCTGCTTTGGGTTTACTGGCAGGCCGCAAACAACTTCACGGCGTATACTGCCGCCCAAAATCCCCGTCCGGAAGTCCCCGGAGTTGGGAACTGGCTTCAGTAGAAGCTGCTGGGACTCCCAGCTGCTTCTACTGAAGCCTTCCGAGTAAGCGGCCAGAATGCTGACACCTCATCTCCACCGCTCCCATGTTTTATTTTGTGTTGTCATAAGTTAGTCTCTCTGCGTTTCTGCACTGGGCTAATGCTAATGCTAATAATGCAATGCGAGGATAATAAAATGGCGGCTCTACAAAACATTTCAGAGTTTTACGGGGCGTGGTTTGCAATCGCCCAGCCAATCAGAACTGGGGTACTTTTTTTCCACAGGAAAGTACCTGCTCTCAGCAGGCGCTAAAAATGGGGTGAAAAGTTCCCGGCACTTAGTTATTTTTTTGGTGTGAACGCGACATCAGGGGTACTAACGGACTAACATTGAGAAAGAGACGTCTGTAAATCAGCGGATACTTTTTTTTAAACAAAATCAACTACCCAGTATGAACTATTTTATAGCCCTTATTATAATCATTAGGTCCTTAAAGTTCTAAAATGCACTAAAACCCGAATCTAGATTTATTTTCTGTCTCCATTCATTCTATTGAGCCGAGAGTGGCAGCTCGGGGGGAGGGGCTTAAGGGGCGCATGCTCTGTGAGCGCACATACCGGTTCTTCTGCTCTGACAGCTAGGCATGACAGTGGTTCTCTATGAGCAGCTCTCATAGGAAAGAACGAGACCTGGGTTGCAGTCGAATAGTCAATTTTGCATAGGAACCTTCCTAACGGAGTGAAATGTCCCGGAAGTACCCCAGTAGCAGCCATGATAAGTGCCGTTCGAATTCGTCTACTCTACATGATAGGAAAGGAGGTTTCAAACTTCCTTTATAACCTCCTTTAGCTTAGGGACCCAAAGGAGAGGAGAAAATGCTGCCCCACAATGCCTTGCAGCCGCAGCATTTGCCGTCACACAACAGTCGGCCGTTCACGGAAACAAACGATTATGACGGAGAAATTATATCATGAAAGTTACGGTGCTTATTAAGCTTTTTAAAATGTATGTGGTAAGTTGCCAAAGTGCTTTGTTTTTAACATTCATCAGTATTATAATCAAAAAGAGAAATATTATCAAATAATAAAGTCAACATTTCACAGAGCTGTGTGGGTTTTGTTCAACTTTTAAAAGATGTTTGAATGGTGATATACACAGTGATAGATGTTAAGGACTAACGTTTATAATAAATACATTTGTATTTATTTTAAGATCTTTTCATACAATCATACATATTGGGATCATTTGTATTAATGTGGACCGGAGGGAGAGGGTGACGAGCATAAGTTTCACTTTCCTTTTTTATTTCAATTCCAACTTTGGTCATGAAGAATATGTTTCTCTGTTGTCCACGTTCATAAAGCATAAAATAACAGCATCAGAGCACGGTGCAGAGTCTCTAGATGAGTTTACAATAGTCCCTCGTTCTTATTAAACATCCATGTTGTAGTCCGCTGTATAGAAAACTGTGGTTTCCATGGTTTCCCCACTGCAGCAGACGCACAAAAGGACGTCCGCTGGCGCATCATAAACACGTCGGATGGTGAAAGTGCAGTCGGATTCTCTAAAGTACTGCAGTCTCTTCTCCTAAATCCTTTTGAATTCTCCTATGCACTATCCCTTAACCCCGTGACGTTTCACTCAGAGGTCAAGGAATAGACGATAGGGTTAGAACTTAGGAGCTGATTTTCAAACTATTCAACTGCAACCCCCGCCTCCGAAGCTCCATGGTGTGTATCGCAATGATGCTCGAAGTGCATTGTTTTCCCCCAAAAGTGGGCGGAGCCGTTATTTTTGTAACGCATTTGAGAGTAATAAATGCGTCACTTCCGGGCAAAAATAACGGCTCCGCCCACTTTTGGGGGAAAACAATGCTGTCAGTTGAACGGCGGTCAATACAAATTCTGAAGTTTTTGTCAATCCGATCAGAAATGTAAGAAAACCGGAGATTTTTGGATCTTCAAAGAGCCCGATTCCAATGGCCAGACAGGCAAACAATTGCATTAAGCCATTATAAATCGACGTTCGGGCTCGATATATGGTTAAATATAGCAGTAGGCTATCGATTTTCATAGATGAGAGTAACATCTACGTGACTTTACGGCCCCGCCCACTTTTGGGGGAAACAACGGCTGTCATTTGAATGGCGATCGAGCCTGAAGCCACAGAGATCTTCTGTTACTGTCCTTTCTTCTTAGAGGAAGTACAGAAACACGTAACTCTGGATTTGTTTTAATGTTTGAGGAGCAATAAACGACACAGCAGCTTTTTGGCATCATAAAACAATTATTTTCCGCCTCCCTCTCGAGAGTAACAGCTGGCGAAATGACAGCCCCGCCTGCTGCTTTTAATTTAACCAGCTTTTAATTTAACTCGTCGTTTTCCAATGATTACATGTAATAGTTTGCCTGTCTGGCCATCATAATCGGGCTCTTTGAAGATCCAAAAATCTCCGGTTTTCTTACATTTCTGATCGGATTGGCAAAAACTTCAGAATTTGTATTAACCGCCGTTCAACTGACAGCTTTATTTCCCCCAAAAGTGGGCGGAGCCGTAATTTTCTCCCGGAAGTGACGTAGGTATTACTCTCATCTATAGGCCTCTGTCTGTTTCCGGTTATTTTATTTTTAAATTCAGTTGCTGACAGACGCCAAAAACGCCCGAGATTATAGAATTAAACAAATAAATAAAAACAAGGATAATTGTGTGTTATTGTTGAGTAAATAACAGTGTGTTATTTAGAAAATAATAACAAATTAGAAGGAAAAAAGTATTTAAAAAAATACAGATTTCAGTATTGTGAGGCTCTGAGCCCCATTTATTTTCCTCGCGGACGGCAAAAAAAGTCAGACATTATACGATTTAAAAGAAAAACAATAATCGTGGCTTGATATTGAGTAAGAACATGTTTTTATGAACCACACAGCTTCCGGTCTTCCAAGACCCGACCGGACAAAAATACATGTTGCAGAAACACACTACCAATACAAATACATTGCTTTTTAAATCGTTTTGTGTGACACGAAAAAAAGGGGGAAATCGTGTTGGTGAACACGAATCAATAGATTAAATGTCGTGACTATAACACGAAATGCCGTGAGACTGGGTTGTTATATTATGATAACAAACATTTAATTATGACCGGAGGAAAACACTCATAGTTAGAACTCATAGATGTCCAACTAGCAGGTTGTGAAGGACTCCATTGCTTGCAAAAGAGCAGATTTCCTGCAGGTTTGGCAGGTTGGACTTGGACACCAAATGTTTTTCTTTTTTTGTCAGAGCATTTGCTTTATTGATTTCAGTATTTCACAGAATACAAAAAATTAGGTCTCTATAATTCACTACTAGTTTTCAATATGTAGGATATAGCACCAGCATGACAAACACAACTAGGTTAGAGAAAGGACCTGAGTTTCTTTGAGTAAACTAAGTCAGTAAAGGCTTCTGTGGCGACATCTAAACTCTTTTTTTGTGAGTCCAATCTGCAGGACAGTAATCCCACCAGCTGACACTTCTGTCCCACCGTGCCGGTTTTAGAACAAATACGTACCACTGAATATTCAATCTTGGAAATGTGTGAGTGTTTCTGGTACCATGTTCCAATACTGTTATATATCTCAATGCTGGTAAGGCTGTGGCAAACCAAGTGTGTATGACTACTAGCACATCAACTATTAAATCATTTCCATTTTGTAGAATTATGCCACATGAAACCTTCAATCAACCCCTGCTTTCGAGTGAATGATAAATAAAAAATAAAAGTACACAGAGATTTGTTTTTATCTTGAACGGCACCACTACTTTTTATTTCGCATGTCAATATATAAATATTGGATTTAGTGCTTGTCTTTCTACTTGCGGTGGGATTAAATTATCAGTATCTTGGTAGATTGCTTGTGGAAAATGACTTAACATTGAATATGACTTGTGACAAGTGGTATAATAGAACAAAGGACATTAATTAAGTACTACAATTAAGGATTCATTTGAGGTACGTGTAGTCTACTTCAATGTTTTTTTATGAAGTAAAATGTTCATAATGTACTTTTCCAATTCACCACAATGTTAGTAACATTTATTTAACAAATTAAGAGTTTACATCTTATAGAATGTGATGATTTGTTGTAAATCAATAGTAGGCCTAGTTGATTGATATTTATTTAAATAATTAACGGCCAACTATTTTGATAACGGTTTTTCTCTTTTTATTCATGTTTTATTTCAAAATATAAAAACTGAGTCTTGGCCGCGCTTCTCAGTGCTGCTTTTCCTTCTAGTTCAGCTTCACTTTTAATATTTCCAGTTACACAGTTGCACTTTCACTTAAGTAAGTTTCAGATGATTGCAATTATGTTTAACGTTTGGTATTACTTCAGTAAAGGAACTAAATACTACATGCACCACTGGAGTTGACTGGGCCTTTGTAAACCATGCTGACATTTAAAATGTTACCTTTAACATACAATGGATAAAAGAAGCTTAATGAAACAGAAACACAAATGTCTACATATCATTTTGAAGTGAGATTCTTTCTTCATTTGATTAATACTGTATTTAAAAAGACTCATGATTTTTCAGCCCAAGAAGGGATGTTATTTCAGTGACGTTTTTCCTCTGGATCCCGCGGTCTTGCAGTTAGTTCTGCGGTACGTCATGTTAGCCTTTTTTCAATGTGTGTGGCTTTTCATGTTAAGAAAGAGCGCATTCACAAGTTTCCCTAGAGGTGTGCCGTCAAAATTATAAACTTTGTCAGTTTACGAGAACATGTTTTATACAACTGGAAAGGGGTAAATAAAAACCATCACAGGTTTGGAAGTAAAAAGTGCCACATACCACTGTGATAAACACACTTACTGTACCAAAATCATGGGATACTTGGACCGGTCTGTGTTCTCTCTCGCTGTCAGTTTTTCCCTCAGTGTAGAAAATAAATGGGATGTTTTTTCATCCAGCCCTGGGGTTACCTTGGCAACCCAATAGAGGAACGTGCTCGTTTGCTGTGCCAACTGAGGCGTAGGCCGAGTCATGTCTTTCAAAAGCTCCAGGGTCCATCCCTGAGCCAGCCAGCCAGTCAGCCACATGTCAGGAGACATCCAAACTGGCCAAAACTTTTCTACAGTAGGAGCTTCCAAACAGAGACCTGCCGCTGCTCAGGTCCTCAGACAGACTGTCAGTGTGTGCAGCTACACAGAAAGTTAATGTGAAGCATCAAATCTCAGGAGCACCCAGATGGCTGCATGCACTAGGACATTATAACCATGATCCCTTCAAATCTTAAAAGCAAACAGATTATGGTGACAATATCAGGTGTAACTTTCCCATCAGAGGCAGCTTTTAAAGAAAGATTTGTCAAAAAAGCAAGTCTAAATAAGCAACTTGTGTCGTGACATGACTAAAGAAGTATTTACAGTACTGTATATGAATCTACTGGGGTTGAGGGATTTTGAAAATCAACTTTAGAGGTCTTAAATGAAAGGCCAAAAATGATGATTTGTTTATTTACCTATCAGTGTGTTTCTTTTTTCCTTGCCTGTGTGTGGCACTTTTCTTTAACAAAGGTGAAGTAATTGGCAAAAACTCCCGGAAACTGTTTTCAGTATATTTGATCAAAACAAGATTAAACGGTCCATTTAATCGGGGACTATTTTCAGCAGCTGTTGAATAGGCGTGGTGTTTATCATACTGAATATACTGTACGTCTCACCCAGTACTATTGTATGGCTTGTTTGTGTTTAATAGTGCATTGGCCTGATTGTAAGACTGACCTCCACTTTTTGTATCAGCTGACATCCAATGATAGTGGTACATCTGACTACCAGATGATTTGGTCCCTATCCATTTTCTGCAGTAGAGGAGTTTTTCCCCCCCAACATAGGGACAGAAAAGACATCAGGAATCAGAATAGCCTTTGGAAACTCATGACCAATAAATGGGACTTCTTAAATTGTTTTACGACTGTCGTCGTAAAACAACGAGACTTGAAGAAACAATCAATGGAAAAGAATCAGAACATGGTTAATTTCCCCCAACAAAAATTGCTTGTGTGAAGCTCCCCAGACTTATCCTGTCCCAGCATCAAACAAACCAAATCGCTGTGTAATAATAAGAGATACAGTGATCCCTTTTCAAGCATTATGTACTTCTGATAAGGGTACTTGAGAAGCTTAATTCATCGGCACAGAGCTAGGGGTGAATTGACACCTTCTTTTATTGGCACACAACAACTAAAGGGCTGCAAAGTCAGTTACATCTTTAATCACTGAACACCAAACACAGATTTCCTTTTGGGGTTTATTTTTCTATGCATATCATCTGATCCGCTGCTCGGCATGAAATCTCCACCAGCTTTAATTAATAATTCCTTGATCCTTTTCTGTCCTAGAATTCAACTTTCCATTCTGATTGGCTGCTTTTCTTCAGAGCTCCCTAACGACGCACCATGGCGATGGCAGATGATGGGCGTTCTCCACCTGTCGCGCTCGTTAATGATAATTGCATCTCTTTTTCTTTTAGCTTTTTTAAATAAGCCACTGAGGCTTTCTTTCCTCCATGATCCTAATTTGATTTCATCTCCCTCAGAGCTACTTAAGAAGGCGTTTGAGGACGTCATTTTTTCCCCCAAACGATGTCACTTTACCCCATGCAACGCTCTTCTGCCTTGCCACTCTCTTTCCACTATCCAAATGGGATGCCAGGACTCGTGCATTTTTAACAAGAGCAGAGGGATATGCGTGTGTGTGTGCATGTGAGTGCTGCTCATACTTGTTTGTAAACGAGAAACACTGATGAAAAGGGCCTAAGAGGGATACTGAATCAGCTGGGTGTGCTATTTTGGATTCACTCAAACTTCTCTTTGGATGGTAATGTTACTTTGAAGCTCACTGTGAGAGAGTGTGTGCCATGTCACATTCACACAACATCCTGTGTGTCAGACCACCCCGGCCTCATCATTATCTGTGTACAAAATACTTGTTTACTGCGTGTCCTTGTAAAGGTCGTCTTGCCTTATGTCGACATCTCCGGTATTGTCATGGAACAAATCACTGTTTGCTGGAAAAAGGATGAGCTTTTAGTGAAGGGAACCTTTCCTGAATCCCGCAGATGTCCTTAAGAAAATTGAAGCCTTTATTCAGCTTTCAGTGTCATCTTCACCCACAATAGCTTGCGGGAGATGAGAAGCCAACAGTGGTGATGAGAAATATCAGGATGACAGTTGCGATTTCTACAGCTGAATGGAGCGGCTTGAAGTTTGATGTTAGTAAAGTCTAGACCCCGACTACAGACCTTTTTAGATAGAATACAAAAGCAAATGAGGCAGCTATTACTGTGGTGTTGTATCTCCAAAACAAACAACTTTCTTGTCAGATCATCTAAGACAGTGTCAATTGCAAAATAATAGTTGAGAATTGTGTGCGAAACAGACAATCCTACAAACAGACCAACATCAAACAGCATTTTGGTGTTTTGTTTGATTGAGGCTGCCGTAGTGCTGCCAACACATTAAAAAGGGCAGATGAGGTGATTATTGGACGGGAAAACCTTAATAAAAGGGATGTTGAAAAACCAGGACCATAAGCAGGAGTAATGCAAGAAAAATAGGCTTTTATTAACAAAAACTTCACTGTAAAAAGGCCAGAAATGGATTTCAATACATTTTTAATTAAATGGAAGCAAAATAACACAAAGCAAATTAAAACTGCAGCCTCGAAGCAAACTGGCAGCCTGGCAACTCCTTTCTCCACTTCTCTCTCCACCTGCAACCTACCATATGTTGTTGATGAAAAATTCAAAGTTACTGCTGTCATCTCAATATATATATGGGCCGTCCATGACAATGAACATACCAATTATTATAAAATGTAATTCCTACATTCTAACATTGCCAAACCACTAAGTTAAGTTAAGAGAACATAATTATACACACCTGTTTGCACTTTTGTTGATTACCTCAACACCACAGGCAAAAGAACAACAAAGTCATTTGAACCCATAAAACACACAGACTAAACAAGTGTATGTCATTTATTCACTGTGATTGATAATGTCTAAAATAATCTGAATCATTGGACTTTGGAAATAAATAATTAGGCAGACATAAAAACACTTTTAAAGGGGCCTTTTTATGCAAGTTCATATTTGTATTTGATGTCTATACTCTGTGACATGTTAGCATGATTTAATGTCTTTATTTTTCTCATACTCCCTGTGCTGCAGCACCTCTTTTCACCCTCTGTCTGAAACCAGAGCCCAGTCTGCTCTGATTGGTTAGCTGGCTGGCTCTGTGACGATTGGTCAGCCGCTTAGAGATGTCCCGCCCCTTAGCCTATCATGCACAATGTGTTGCGCTAGCTAATAGAAGCACGGGTGTTATAAAGATGTGACTATGTCGCTGAAGTAAACAAAGGACTCCAATGGAGGCGTTTCAGGAGGCAACTTTGGGATTTTAGTCCTTGCAGACCATTTAAATGCACAAAAACCTATATAGCACACTGCAGGAAAGGGAAAACCCTTAAAAAGCACAATAGGGGCCCCTTATTTTTATGGGAGCCGGTCCAAGTGATACAAAACAGGGATTGTTGAGGCTTTTTCCATTTTATTGAACTCATCTTTTAAAAGATTTATTTAAAAAGAAACTGAATGCATTGTTTTAGAAATGAATGCACATGTTTTTTTCAATCTGAACTCAGTTTTTGCAATCCAGGCTGCTGAACATTTCATCTCTATTATAGAACACCTGGGGCTTATTAAAATATACACATAATTCATCTACAGTTTAAGTAAACTTTTACCCCTGCAAACTAAACAGCGGTAAGTTATAAGAATGCAATAAACTGCTTCTGTTAAATGCCCAAGAATGATTTATCGAACAGTAAAGAATAAATGTGATAACTGATATTAAGCTGGCGGTCCAGTGGGTTTATTGGCACACGTCCATTAGATCAAAGCCATTTATCCTGGAAGAAAAATTCATTAGAGAGCAGAAAGCAATCAGACTGTGTATCTGTAATTAACAGTCATCTCTCTGATTGCCTCCAAACCATTAAATACCTTCACCGATATCTGGGCCCTTGTATCCCTATTATGCACTTCTTAATTAAAAATGCAAATTAAGATTCCTCTAATTACACATTAACTGACATGGAACTGGACAAAGCACTGTGTGTGTGCATGCATGGGGGTGTGTGTTTGCGTATATATGTGTGGATGTGGGCTCTGTTGTAGGAAGGTTAGTCATCGGTGAGTTGTGAGGGTTTAATGAAACTTAAATTGCAGTGGAGGACGATTAATGGAACTTTGTTAATGTCAGTCAAACTTTAGAGGGAGAAATGAATCCCAGTCAGTGGCTGGCATTGATATGTCAGGTGCTTAGAAGAAGTCCATCCACTTTAATATGTCTTGAAGGAAATTGCCCTCACAAATCTAATAGGTCGGTCTTAAATTTCCTTGAAGTGCACCCTTCAGCAGAGAGCTTCATATAGAGGTGATTTTTCCAAATGCCATGACTCTTTTTGTCTTATAAATGTCTTAGGTTATAAGAAGCATTAGAACATATATGTTGGGCAGTTACACAATAATAAGAATAATAACTATTATTTCCATGGTGGTAACTTTGTCTGACGAAAACAACTTGCTACCAATTTAACAATTTGTATTTAGCTATACCAACATTTAAAATGAGTAATCACATAGGTAGGTTTGAGGTGACAAAAAGTCACTGTTAACTGTGTAATAGAAGAGATTCACAGTTAGGGGTACATATGTTTTAACAAGCCTAACCGGCTTACTAGATCATAGTGCCAATTTTCAGCATTAATATTATCTAGTCTTTTGTTAAAAAATATATGATATTCAACATGTTTTGCAATTTCTTTTTTTTTTAAATTATTTCTATTCACATCATTATTTTTTTGGTGATCCGATCAGATTTGAGGGATTTCCCTCCGTATATCAACTTTACCCCCTTTTTCTAAATCGGACATGACAGGTTAAACTAGCGTTACTGGGGAAATAAGTGACGAAGGTAGGAGGCAGAAAAAGGTAAAGGTGAAAAGGAGCATTCTCTGTACTGGCAGGAAAATAAGTGAGAGCAAAGTGATTGCCTTTCTCCGAGGCTTTGCTCCAAGTTAACTGAAACCAAAAGGGAAGAGAAGACGACTAGCATTCCCATTGCTCCATGGGTAGTCATATGTCTGCAGATCGTTCAGCAGATCTCTGATTGTTAGAACTCGCCTCAGTTGGACGACCTCCAGCTCACAGGCCGCTGCAGCGCTCCGCTGTATCTGCGTGGGCTCCGTTTCCTCTTTCTCATGAAAACAACAGGGTTCTAGTCTACCATGGGAATTTCCTTGGACTGCAAACATCTCCTATTTAACCTATGCCCAGAGCAAAATGGATTTGTATTTTCTAAGAAAATCAAACCCTTTCATAGGTATTCATGGAATTTCATTATCTCTGCTATGCCTCGCTGTCTTGTTACTGCTAAATAGATTTTGCTATGGTTTATTCAAGATTGAGATTATTTGTCCTTTTATTGTAGATTTTTATCGTCATTCTTGTCATATGTGTTTGTCGGAAAATCACTTTTCACTCTTCTATTATGTAAAAGCCAAGTGCGAGAAGATTAGCATCTTCATTAAATCCCGATTTGTCTCTCATCTAGAAATAGAAATTACTCATCCAAGTGTTAACATAGGAAAGGACTAAGGAGGTCCTGTCACCTCTTCTTTATAACATGCCATATTGAGGCAAAAAACTAAAAGATCCATTTAAGGGCCCATGACAAAATCAGCACATTTGCCAATGTGCAGCTTCCACTAGTTAGAGCGTGTCGAATGCTGATCTCAATACTTAGGAATGGTGTCAGTCTTTGTTCATCTCATTAAGTGTTTGCTGTTTAGGAAACCACACCGAGTGGATTTGAAAGCCCTCTGAACTTCCCTGCATACTGCACATAAATGACTATAAGGTCATGAAACTGTGTAAAGATGGATCCCTGTGTGCTCTGTTAGTCTATATTCATCAGCATTGGTCAGTGTAAAATGGGAAGAGCTGGACAAGACTAAACCACTCTATTGGACGACAAATTAGCATTGCCAGCTTTAAAAATGGAGGCCAAAACATTCCTCTGGTTACCTTGAATAAAACAACTTTCCCTGCTACCACCCAATCCTGTCAACCAGAATACTTTTAACTCAACAGAAGTCATTAGAAATCCTTTATTTGTCCTGCAACGGGGACATTTACAAACATGTGCCAGTGTCTGTCTGTAGGTGGAAACCTCAGTCCCCTCTCATGTGGCTGTCTGCATCTCTATCCAGCCTGTGTGTTTTGCAACCCACCAGACATGAGATGGAGCAAGGCACCAGACATGAGATGGAGCGAGGCACAAGAGGCGCTCAGTGCAGACTGCCCAAAAGTCCATGCTCGGCCCAGGCATCCTATCAAAGCTCCGGGAACGCCGTGCTCCGAGCTAAGTCAACTTGGCTGCTTCGAAGCTCAAATATTTGAGCACTGCTCGACAGCCTATGTGCCACTGGCAGAGCATCACAGGATCCCTCGTCCAAAACATAAAATTGGGGGTAGAGTAGATGGGTGGAGAAGTGGTTGGGGAGGAGGTCTGAATGCTGGGAATGTGCATAACTCCTTTTTATACACAGGTCTCTACAGTCTCTCCTCTTCCTATTCCAAAAGGTATCAGGCAGACTCATATATTTTAATTTTGAGGGAGAGTCCAAACTTATATCCCAGTTTTTCGCCTGACTGGACAATTTGCATAATCTGTAAAAAAACACCAACAAAAACTAGAAAGATATTGATGCATTTGAACTTGACAGATAAAAAACAAAACATTTTAATAAAAAGACACATGTTGTATTATATAACCAGTAGGTGACCTTTAATGTGTGCAGTGATGTAAATAGATCTTTACTGTAGGACCGGAGAATTCTTTCTGAACTTTACTAGTTTCTGCTTTTTACCTCCATAGATCAGCACACTATCATGTATCATGTAGCAGAGTGACTTAAACTTCCCAAATTCCGTTATGGAAAGTCCTGGTGGACTGAGTTTGAATATTTTTCGACTTATGCTGTCTATTTCTGTCCTGTAGAGTAATACAAATACACACGTATATATATATCGGTATCTAAAATTGGTGCTGCTTGTAATAGTTGCTCTGGCGTTTCTCCAAGCTCCAGCAACAATGCAAAAAACATATATCAAATTCACTGCTGTCACCCTACTAATCCTGCTGTGAATGCTTTATGCCCCACAGTGAAATATTAGGCCATAAGGGTGTGTGTAAGGTGTAACAAGTTCACATTAATTTTCACTCACCTATTCAGATATCCTATTTCAGATTTTGTATTTTTAAAGCCCATAACAGAGGAGGCAGAGGCCACATGACAAGGGTGTAACATTAGACAATAGTCCTTCTTCTCCTACAACATTGTAAAATAGCCCTTTTAATTTACGGCCACATTGCTGAAAGGTTGGTTATGGATGTATTCTCTCACCCGTTGAGCCACAGAAAGAGGTTTTAAAAATGCAGCTCCCACAATGATTTCACCCACTCACCTATACCGCCCTTAGGACAATCAAATACACTAAAAAGCTTTTTATATGCAGATGCTTTTTGCTATTTTTCTGCTTTTTAATTGTGATCCTAATCCCTCCTACAAAACTGCATACAAATTCAAAACCATCTGAAAGACACTATAAAGCACTACGATTAAACTGTACACTTTATATTTGTTGATAACATATTGAGCTTATCTCTATATACTTCCTGTAAATGTTAACATTTGTCAAGTGTATATGGCTAAGCATGTTGGCATAGTTTTATGTTGCATACTCTAGCCCCATCTTGTGGTAAACGTGTATATTGGACAACATTGCTTACTTACAAACTTATACTGACACAAAATACCCTCTGTCCTCACATACGCTTGTTTGTTCCCACTCATAGTCTGGTTTGTGTCCAACAACCCACCAAGGGATATTAGGGGACCTTTTAAGACCTTAGCTGCCCTCTGATGGAAGGTTAGACAGGACACAGGCAGCCTAATCATCACCACTCTCTGTGGTGCTGCCCCACATGACTACGAGACATAAACAAACCAGAGACCAACCTCTCCCTCGGGGTGAAGTGAAAAGTAGTTTCCTTCGATTCTGCTGGGGCGTGAAGGGGAAATAGGTATTGTGTATGTGTGTGTGTATGAGTGTGTG
>CALSBZ010000012.1:2614141-2650244 GCA_943591055.1 Gobionotothen gibberifrons | reverse complement strand
TCACAAGACTCACAAGACTCACAAGACTCACAAGACTCACAAGACTCCCACAACCACCAACAGAAAACCAGAACTTAAATACAGGCAGAACTAATCAGAGGACTAGACACAGCTGGGCAGAACAGGAGAAACACAAGGGCACCAGGTGAACAGAATCAGTAATCAGACAGGAGGTAAAACACAGAGACAGGAAGCAACCACAGACAAAAGACAGGGGATGCACACCTTTCAAAATAAAACAGGAAAACAGACAGATCGTGACACTCCAAAATAACACACAGAAAAACACAGACAGATGGTGACACTTACTTATTCATTGCTTTGATAGGCAGTTATGAAGCAACAGACTGAATGTTCAGTCATCACTATGAAAACACATTTCAAGTTACTACCATATTCCAGAAAACAAAACAAAGCTACAGCTCATAGTATGTTTGCATGTTTGTTCTCTGTGGCTAACTGGACAAACAACAGCATATAGTAAACACATAAAGGCCCAATGTGCATGTTCTTGTTCTTCTTCGTTGGTGTTATTTATAGATCTGTCCTTGGTGGACCTTTCTTACAGATTTGACGCTGGTTGCTTTAGTCATTGAATCTAGCTTGGTTTTTGTTTTTAGGGATTGATCATTTGCTTGAATGTAATTTACATTTAGACATTACGAGCAAAGCCCTGCTTTGAGATAAATGCTGACATCAGCATGCCAACATACTGAATTGTTGGTTACCAAGATTTTGGAGGAATTTACATTTAAACCTGATTATGACACTGAAAAAAAGGTTACTCAATCAACAAAAAAAGTGCTATTTATACTGAGGGGAACATGAACATGTGTACCAAATTGAATGTACCCAATTTCCAGCCCATGTTGGCACAAGAGGAAAACTCCTGAGATCACCAAAGACTCTTGGATTAAGATTTAGGATCCATCCTCTTGGGACCATGAATGTTTGTACTGACTTTCCATGCAGTAAATCCTATAATCGTTGAGATATTACAATGATGCTCTAAGTGGCGGACCAACTGACCTATTGATAACATTTCCATCACCACTAGAGACGATGTCAAGGGGGAGAACCTGAATTGAAAATAGCTTCATTTATCATATGTTATTCCATATGTGAATGCTAAAGGTGTTGTCTCATGTTATGTGGGATTGATTTTAGCTCAACTACAGTATAACATTCAGTGAATGACCAATTGGGAGAACCTAGGGGAAAACGGTATGTACTCAACATTATAGAGAATACCCTGGAACACTCAGATAAAAACAAACAAAAAAATCGATTTAATTATATAAATGAAATGTAATGAAATGTAATAAAATGTATTTCAAATGAATAAATGAGAATCGTATCTGTGTTGTTGATCTGTAATATTACAGTGTTACGTTGATTTGTTTGTCCTTCTCGGACCATGCACTTCGCATTTCAGTGGTTTTGTGTTAGAAAAGAAAGCAACCAATCAGATCTTGTTCTGGGTCTCTGGGTAGAATAGAGAGGCGAAGTCCCTCCCCTTCCGGTGGAGCTCCATGGGACCCCGGAAGCGGAAAAATATACATTGAAGTCAATGGAGAAAATGGAGAGGAAAAGGTTATCTTTTGATCCCGTTTGAATTGTGCCACGAATTACACATATGATGTTTGTCAATTTAAAAGAACATTTTGCAAGTCAAAAAAATTAAAATGTGTCGTAAAACTGTGAAGTTACACATTTTTTGTGTGAAACTGCTCAGTGAACTACATCTCCGGTAGGGCAGAACAACACACGTCACCAAGATGTCCGTCTGTCTTGTCAACAAAAGGATTGACTACACTCACTATCACCACAATGAAACACGTCCAGAAGAATGTCATGCAAAGCTGCCTGTCTGCCTGCCTGTCTGCCTTTGATTCTCTCTGAACTGCCTGGTCTTTTTAATGTTTAATGTCAACCAAAAATCGCCAATGCTAGCGTTACCGTTAGCATTTCTCCCCCAGGCTTAAGTTGTGTATTATAGAATGATCACACCGCTGTGACAGCACTCTTCAAAGGGTTCACGAAATATGACTAGTCTACTACTCTTACTGTTTAACATGTTGGGTTACTTAATGTTAAGGCTAATAAAAATGACACGGGTGTAATGCTAACTAACGTGCTTGCTACTAGCTAGGTAGCTAACTTGATCCAGCCACTCCTGGTCCTTTCATCAGACGGGAGGCGAAAGAACGAGCAAGACCCATTGCTGGTATGATAACAACCTGGTACTAAGCACACAGGCATCTTGTTAAAGTTATCTTATCTTAGCCAGCGCCATATATATCGATGATATATCACGCTGATATTAGATATCTCTTCGTGGAGGAAAACAATGGTGACATCACTTACGCAACTCTGGGATTTGTAGTCTTTCTAGTTGCGTATTTTTCATAGTCTTATATTTCAACAGTTTTACGACAAACTGTGACTTTTTTGACATGGAAATTATTGTTTAAGATTGACAAACATCATATGTGTCATTCGTGGCACAATTCAAACGGGATCAAAAGATAACCTTTTCCTCTCCATTTTCTCCATTGACTTCAATGTATATTTTTCCGCTTCCGGGGTCCCACAAGCTCCCTCGGAAGGGGAGGGACTTCGCCTCTCTATATCCTTCAACCAAGGTATTCTATATCCTTGATAGAATGCCCTGGCCGTTGGACTGAATGAGAGCGTACATTTGGACTGACAGTTTGATCAACCAATCATATGTTGATTTGTAGCCAATGGGCGTATTCTTTCAGAGTTTCCCTCGGTTCCAGGGTATTCTAGAAGGCCCGCTAGTTCACTGGCTCGAGACAGAGGGTCTACATGAATGCGACGAAGCAATTCATGCCGTTTTAAGTGCAACAGGGGGGGGGGGGGGTTGTGATAGACACGGTTCGCCAGGAAAACCATTTTATAGTGTAATGGCCAAAGCCACTAAAATATGACTGATTTATTTGCTCCCAAGAAAAAGCAGTAACAGGAAAAGGTGAGCAGTCATTGTTGGTTATGGCTGCAATTACCAAATATAAAAACCTATGAAAACCAAGAAGCAATGCTGCATGTAAACAAAAGAAAACCTCTGCACAAAGTTTCCATGGCTTATACTGGAAGTCAGAAATACAACTTCCAAGCGTGATCCAACACAGCTTTACACACGATCCTTAGCTTTTCACCTCTTTCTGTGAAATGAATGTTTAGCCTTTAGTCATTTAAGATGTTTTTGTAACTTGCACAATACTCACTGAATCACTCCAATTTCCCACAGACAGACTTAAATGTTTGACTGAAAACCTGCATTCTGAGCGAGAAGGGCCAAAAAAAAGAGAGCTAGGATTTGTCCAGCTTATATATTTTTTTCACTGTTTTTAAATCACAGTGATGACCACATAAGTCTTCAGAGGTCAAAAACTCCATTGTAACTATACCTCTGCCTATTCTTTATATGGGCTGTTTAAAATCCCCAAAAGGTGCACACTGACAAGTCAATGAGTCATTCATTAACGTCACTTTTTAACAATATGTTGACAGTTTTCTTCCTCATTTCTTTCTGTTAACCCCAAAAGAACACTATTACTATTGAAATCCAAAATGTTCTATCAAAGATACAGGGCCCTGCTTTTGCCAACGAGCTATGTCATTCCACTGATGTAGGGATTTACACAAATCCTTGTTTTCTGCATGGACATCAAAGGTACAAGACAGAAATGACAAGTCGCGTTGACAGTCCGAATCTGATAATTTAAAAACAAACCTATAGAGAGGTTATCACTCTGAGCTCTTCTCCAAGCATGAAGACGTTTTCTGGCAACCAGGGCAAATCATAGGAAGATGTGCAGCTCATAACGTCTCTCTCACCATGGCAGGGGGAAGCATTCTGGAGGAAGAGAGAAGAAATGGGCCAGCATGTAGCAGGGGGTGGAGGGGGGGTGGAGTGTTGAAAGGCTGGCTGGTGTCCAGAGTCCTGCGTGGCATTGTGTGACGGACAGGCTACGGGTGATATAAAAGGTTCTGCCCTTACACATTTGTTGTTAATTATCTGTTAGGAGGGTCCGGTTGGATGCATACGTAGATAGACCCCAGAAATTGTCGATCTGGCATCATTAAGAAGACTTATGACAAAAGTTGTATGGCCAAATAACTTGATTTCTTTTTTTAAGAATACTTCTCTGTTTTCGCACTTTTATCAATACATTTTACCATCATAGTTTGTGATGTCACCTTTAATTCCTTGGTGATAGGAATGTTTGAATGTATACCTTTTCAACAAAGCGTTTCTTCAGGTTCTTGGGATTTAAAATAAATATTTCGAAGCTATGGACTGATGCATTTTTGACATGCCAGCGCAGAGGAAATTAACTTTTACATTAAATAAAACCTTCTGCTGCCAATCAAAATGGGGCTTGAAATGGATAAACAAACAACCCTTATGAGCATTTTATGTTAGTTTTGTTTTTGATGGAAACTCGCAAATCCTTAACCTTGCAGGCAACATTTCAGTTGGACAACATCTTTCAACATTAATGTGAGTCAAGTCACTTTTTACTCCCAAAAAACATTTTTGTCAGTTGATTAATTAAAATCAATTCTCTCTGAAAGCACTTTTTCCCATCCACGCCCAGGAACCTGGGGTGCAAGTCCACCAATAAAACATCTTTAACACCACATTTTGGCGACCCATTGCTAAATCTTCCATGAGCTCATTCTTTATCTTTCAACAGAAACAAGATTCCCATCAACCTACAATCATCAGCCGTCGCCCAGCAGAGTTATGAAAATGTGTCCAAGATAAAAATCTATCTGATGTCCGAACTGGAACAATAAGATATGACAGACACTATTCATCACCAATTTATCAAAGGCATAGGACACCTTATTTACAGGTTCATCTACTGTGTTAAAAACTCAGGTTACTATTCATCGCCATGCATACATTTATCATCAGTTTAAAGAAGGTCCATGTGAATCCAACCCTTATGTCCTTACCCTACAAACGATAAACAATAAAATATTTCAAATGTCTTGAACGACAACTAATCTTATTTATTCCTAAAGGCAGTGTTAACCATTTGTGTGTATTGTAAATACGAGCTTAAAGCAATGGTTAATATTATAAGGTAGTAGGATGCAGTTTTGTTTTTATATTAAAAAACATTGGGAAAAGAACAACATACATTTTGTCGCAGAAGCCTGGTCAGTTTTTTATTTTAACTTTGAATGGTTATCTGAATCCAAGCTATAGAAGATATTTCAGATGTTTAAAACTAGTGATTTATGACTAGTATTTCTGCTGGAAGCTCTGTGCCCCTCCAGGCCTGAGTTCTGTCAACTGTTAGACCACTAGGAGCAACAAACAGACCAGAGAGATCGTCGGGTTGGTCAAAGCTCGATGTCACAGGGGTCATGTACCATGTGCTTGTGCTTTTGTTCCCCATTTGCTTAATTAGTTTTCATTTATTTTTACTTTACTTGGCTGCTTTAGTGCGTGACAAGTTCATAGACACAAACTCAAATTAGCACCCTCCCTGGTGTGTCCTGGAGGGCCTTCATTGATTGTGTTTAGTGTTGGCCTGCTGACCCATCCAACAAAGTGACATGATGTAAACCATGGGTGCGCTTCTGGCTTTATTTGACATGACAGACCTCTGGTAAACATATAAACAGCATTGCCAAGTTCATAACAATTCTCCACCTTTGGACTAATTTACTGATGTCAAATTGATAAGGTCAAATGATCACTTGTGTGAGCACAAATTACTCTAATTTAAAGGAATCAATTCATCAATTGTGACAGTTTAATGAGACATTTGTTTCTGATCAGCAGCTGATGAGTTCACCTCCAAGAAGCAACTCAAGTGTCTCACCGCGTAAAGTGCGTGGGGGGGATGTGGAGGTCTGGTTTGTAGCACGGTCAATGTTTCTGACAGAGCACTGAAACATACCCGTCCAAATCACCAGGTGAATAACTGCCAGTTTGCAGGGCGACATGTTAGACACGCTCTTTTGCTATTCAAGCTTTAATAGGCTGCTAATAGCCCTGCTGTCTGGGAGGTGTTTAAGGTCCACGCTATACTCTGTCACTCACTTCCCTGACCTCATTGTGTTTCTAATGGTTGAGGCAAGCGTGGCCAGACACTGACGCAATGATGCCGCACAGGCCGTTTCCATATTCATTGAAACTGTAGAAAAAGCTTCTCTGATTGTCAAGACGGACTTGATTTACTTCCTTTATTTCTATAATTTAATATGTTGAGTTATCAGAGGATCTTGTGGTGCTATCAACATTTGGGATATGTGTTATTTATCTATTCATATCACTTTGACACTGCACACTATCCCACGCACTTGCTAAGTCTTAAGAACCGTCCTGCATAAGATCAACTGTGTAGCCAGAGACAGAAATGAATTGCTTGGCTCTGTGACATTTCACTTTATGAGTGTGCATAGGGATGTGGTCATTTTTGTTGGGTGCTTTATTCCATATAGTTGCCATAAAAATATGATCTGACAAGCTTAAACATATTATTTCAAAGGGTTATAAATCCCATTTTGGCACAGTAGCAGGATTGGCAGGACAAAATCACTGCCGCTGCCTAAAGCGTGCGGTCACCAGCTGATATTTTTGCAAAAGAAGATAACCACCCTAAATGGTAAAAGCATGTAATGTCCCTTTATCTTTTTGGTTTTACGTTTTGATGTTGAATTTCAATCAAAAGCTACAGAAGATATCCCTTTTGAGGCAGATCAGCTTGTGGTTATCTAGTTGTGACTCATGTGCTTCTCAAACTGCAACAGAGTTTATTAAAAGTTTAATCCCATTTTCATGATGACAGTGCAGGTTCAATTGAGAAATTACAGAAGATCGCTATCTAATTTCTCCATCAGTTTAGCCTCAGTGAACCTTTGTCATAGTCACAATAGTGTCGAGACAAAAACAGAAAAGCTTCAAAGAACCTTTGAGTTACATTTAGGGGTTATCAATGGGGTGAAAACAAAATCAAAACAAACTAATTCCTTGAAATTACTGCAGGAATGTGAAACTTGATGTGAAAATGAGGAAAGGGTCAAAACCAGAAATTCCACTGAAAAAAGATTGTTTTTTAACCCAGTTTATTTTTTGCCCCTGTTTCATTTTGTAAAGCAATACAAATAGAAACTTGGTGAGATATAAAAATATGGAAACATATGTTACATTTGAAAATATTTTCATATTGCTATGCATTTATCAAATATAGGCTAACCTAAGGAAAGTTAATGACTCATGGTGACAGCACATTATCCAGCAATTTTTTTTTTTTTTTTACCAACTTTCTATTTATCTTCTTTGCAGAGACAACATTGATGGTAGATCTACATTTTTGTCAAATGTTAATATTTGTTGGCAGCAAAACCTTGATTGGTGAATCAACTACATGATAAAGACAACACTGGTAATTCTGCATTTAGTGGGGTCACTTTCTCTCTTGAACAAGGAGCAAGCGACGGACTAAGTCAGAGCGGCAGAGAATGAAAATATAAGAGTCACTTTGTGCTGTCATCAGGTGATTCAGATCCAGTAGACATAGAGGAGGCAAAATTGAAAACAGACCATTTTGTGGATCTGGGAAAGTGGTCAGAGCCAAGATGTAATGACAGAAAAACTAAAATCCCCTCTACTCTTAAATGTATTTGCAGAATCTAGCCAGCAAATTTGTTTCTGATGATCTCAGGTTGCACATACGTGCGTATAGGGAGAACTCCCAGACGATTTAAGGAAGGGCTGTGCTAGACCACATGGGACAGAGCAGATTGGCTGTTAGGCCTCAGAGAAAATTTCAAAGTATCATCAGCGTAACAACAAAATGCATTGTGAAAATATGATTGGTGCCCTGAGGCACTCCACACTTTATAAGGGGTAATCCATCCGAGTATTGTATGACCAAAAACAGATGAGGCGAGAAGGTTAACAGATGCAGATGCTTCTGTTTGTTTCTGAGACCATGAAAGAGAGATTGGTCCCCTGGGGTTTGATGGCTATGTGAAGTTGATTTGTTCTCTAAAGCAAATATTTACATCGTTAGCACATGAGACATGACCATTGCAAATGTTTTGGACTTCATGTGTGATTTTTCACTCACAATAGTCAACATGTTTATTTCTTATTGCCCTGCGATGACAGTTTAGTAATACATAACAAAAAACAAAGATGAAATAAAGACGCGATCATTTTTCATTCAGCAAGCGTCTTCACTACTTTCTAAAAACTGATATAAGCTGGGGAACGACATTCTCAATTCTAAATATTTCATAAACAATCTTTAAACCAATGATTGATTGACTCGAGGCATTAAATCATAAGTCTAAGAGAACTTTTTCTGAAATTTTACAAATCAAACCAGTATTCTCCACCGTGTCTGCTACAAGTAAGCTGCATTACATGTCTATCGCTTTATCATTCGTAACCCAGGTTTGAAAATAGATGTTGCATCAAGAACAGTTTTCCATCTTCTCTCGGGGGGCTTTACTTTATACACTACCTGACACTGCAAAGACTTCGCGAACATTCTTTGGCTCTCAGCAAACTAACCCTCTATCCATTAAAGGATTACTATTATGACAGAATCGACAAAACCCTGCTCTCTCTGGTGTTGGCTGTGTCATACTTCATAATAATCGCAAACAGAGCCGTGAGAAGAAGTAGGTGGGAGGGACAGTGAAGTACAAAGACCAACACTTGTTCATCAGACCTCTTATCTAACTGCTTCCCCTCCATCCTTCTTACAGTACGCGATGAGTCAGCTGAGGGGAGTGGGTGCTGAGGTAAAGCTAGAGGTTTAAGCAGCCCCTTCCCCATTCGTCACCATCTTGCTTGAAAGAAAGCAATGCATCATCCTAAAAGAAAAGAGAGACAAAGACACAGAGGGCTATAAAACACAGGAAGTGTGTGTGTGGCAGATTGTTTTGCCAATCAATTTTTTTGCACTGTTCCTGCTTCCTATGCATGTGAGTCATTCAACGTGATGGGCAACATGAGAACAAAGGCAGGGAGTGACTTATGTATTGCTATAGCATGTGATCTCATACCAAACACACTTACACACTAACTCAATATGTGTTGTTGATTCCACAGGCAGGTGAAGTCAAGAAAATAACACTGCGTTGAAGTCATGCCCTTTTCCCACGTCAGGAGGAACAACTGGCCCCATTACCACAGAAGAAAATACAACAAGACAAATGGCAGCAAGCTGGCTGTGCATTAAATCGAAGAGAGCAAACAGAACTTGCCTGGGGTGAAATTAGCAGAGTAAGTAAGAAGATATAGCTCAGCTTACTGTGTCCCCTCTGATGTATGACACTGAACAATGTAGCCTATCCGAGACCAGCAACAAGGGCGTCTATCAGCGTCCTTGTGATGGATGTCAAACAGTGGTCCAAGTAGCCAGGCTAAATTAGCTATCGCTAATTAAAGCTACGTTACTGCCTTCCCCACAGCAGATCAGGTTCCATTGTTTGATAATGTTATGGAGCGCTTTCAAACACCAAGGCGAGGATGTCATGCGATAGCTGCAGTCCAACTGGGTTGCTGTGACTGACAGAAAAGCATGTTTCTGTTTATAACCAACATCAGATTGTGTAATCCTACACATATTATGAAGGAAACATGATGATATCAGCAGTCATCTGCTTGTATAAGGTATCAGCCTGTTGTTGTCTACAATGTTAAACTTGACTTTATCTGATGTAGCTAAAGGATGGAGAGTGAACATAGACAATATTAGCTAAAGGCTGAGGAATGTGATGGGTGAGGGTCCTAAAGTTACTGACTTAAGCTGGGAAAAAACCTTGAGATGATTAAAACACACAAAGGGTGGACACTCCATACAAAACAATATCTTTTCCCATATCTTTTACTCCCAACTGGCCCGCATAATTATATTGAACACTTGAGTAAATACATTAGACACCCTGCAGGATGACAGGTAGAATTTGATGAGAGTATGCATGCTGGAGACGATAAAGGGAAACACGTTGCGCTTGCCCCCAACGTTGGAGAGGTTCTGGAAAAATAGTACTTGTGTAGACCAGCAAATACACACAGATGAAGATCCTTATGCATTACACATAATGATCATTACAAGTGGTAATCTTCAGTTTCTACTTTTGGTTGGACGAAGTAAAAGGCGTTTGAAAACATCCAAATGTAAAATAAATGTTGAAAAGTTTGCCCTTTGATCCTTATTGCTGAGTCCCTGTTTTGCACAATCCCTAAAATGAGTGTGGGTAAAGTTAGCATGACCCATGGATAAACAATTGTGATATTATAGGAAACATGCCATGTAGAAAAATACCATTATTTTTCTTTTATCATCAGAGAACCAATGAATTATGTTTGTTCCAAAATACAGAAATGTGCCTTCCATAACAAATCCACCTTAATATTTGGCCTTGCCGTTTTATATTCCTATTATCGTGGAAAGAGCAAAGGGATGGTAATGCCTTTATTCTTTGTGCGTGTGTATGTTTGTTCTTGTCATTGTGTCTGTAGGTATCGGTCTGAGACACTGATCAATTGGTCACCACTAACAAATCAATTGCGAGGTTAAGAAGGCAACATGCAATTGCATGTGTCTGGAAGGTAAAGTTCATGTGATTGTTTCATTTGACATGTATTCTGTTTTTGCACGTTTTTTGTGTTCTGCAAACTACAGTTTATTTAGCACTCTAGATTAGAGGCAGAACAGACAGTTGCATACACAAAGTATCATTGTAGATATCCTGAGTGTAGCCAAACCCTCTTCTGAACTCTTCAAAAAGCATTGCAGCAGCAAAGGTTACATTTTGTTTGTGTACTTGTGTTCACATGGATTTGATTTCGATAGTGAATTGATAGCAGGGTTAGGGTAATTGACTTGATTGTGACAAATGTAATCTCAGTGATATGCAGAAAAGGATTTCACCATACACAACAGAGGCCAAGTAAACAAAAAAGTGTGATTGAGAAGTTGGAAAAGGGCACATCAGATGGGACCAGTACCAGTAACATACAGAACGTCTTAAGGAATAATAACATCAATTTGAACCATGAGATCGAATTTGATAGAATGTATTGTAAGTATTAAAGCGCAGGAAAAACAAACCACAAAAGTGGCTAAACTTGAAAATGGACCCAAGCCTCTCATCTTTCTTTTTTTCTTTCTTTTCCCCCTGTCTGTTTCTATTGTTTGCTTATGTTTGTCATTTCTTTTCTAACGCTACCATGGTGCCATACCCCCAACTGCAGGACCAACAGGAGAGTGGTTACCTTGACCACGGACGCCTCCTTTCTTCTAACTTCTTGTTTCCTTTCTGTTGCTCACACTGCTGGAGAAGAAGTGAGAGTGAAATAAAGCCCCTTGAAGTAAGAAGTGGAATAAAAGATTTAACATCATACTGACGGACAGAAACCTCCTTAATGTTCCGTTCACCTTGGCCTGAACTTTGCCTTGTGAGGCGAGGATGGGAGAAATGAAGGCGGGACGAGGATTGTGCATGGCTGCTTTGACAGGAGATAGAGGCCATGCATGTGGTGAGTGCGGACTTGGAAACCCGGGGGGATAACGAAGAATGACAGCCACCTTGTGCTAATGGCTCTACGGTGTCACTCTTTCAGTGGTCTCACCCTGATGACATCATTGCTCCAAGCAGGAAAATGTCACAATGGCTTATTCAGGAAATCCATCAAATCATCTGCTGCTGCTGCAGCAGAATTTATTGTGGGCCACAATGGGTGGAATGAGACAGACTTAAACATTGTGTGCACTGTGTGTTTATGTAGTTTTTTTTAAAACGTATTTGTTTCAAGTTGAAGATAAAAAAACAAATACACTTACATTTTTTTTTTTACTTTCAAAAGTTAGGCTAAGAACTGCTTTGAGCTTTATACTTATTGTTAACGAAGAGAATGTTAACATGCATTGCTGATGTTTTGCAAGTGTAATGTTTACCATCATCATGTTTCAGCATCTTAATTGAGCATGTAAACATTACATTACTATTTACCCTGAGGTAAACATGGATGCCTGTATCAAATGTCACTTTAATCCATCCAATAGCTGTTGACATGTTTCAGTTTGGATCAAAGTGGTAGACCAACCAACCAACCTTGAACTAAATTCTTTTCAAATGTTGAATTTTTCTTCCTTGGAGATGGGTCTGTGAGGAGCTAAAGATTTCTTAAACACTATTCTCCAAAGGCGTAGCAAAGAAAAACAGTTCTTATTGAGCCTCTGTTTAACTATATACTCAGCTGGATAACAATGTTCCCCTCCTAATCCTTTTATGTTTGTCTCTATGAGGAAAACCGTTGGAGGTTGAGCCCCAGTATTATTTTCCAAAAAGGATTTCCGTAAGCAGGCTTAAAACCTGATCTTATTACTTTATAGGATTATTGCAAAATTGTTGAAGTGGTGTCAGAGAGTAAGCCACCAGTGTAACTCTTCACTCCCTTCACATGCCCTTCAGCATATCCACTTCCTTCGCAAAACAAAATATTCTCAAAGCACACACAAATGTATAAATCCTTAACTCTTACCTTTAAAGCCATTGAGTGTGAAAAGTGAAGCCATCACTCAACGAATTGCTAACAAGGCTATTGTGCGTGAGATTAATGGTCCCTCCAGGCCCCAGCAGACCGGACTGTGGATCTTTCAGGAGGAACTCAGGTTATGACATGTCGACCATCACCTCAAAACATGAGAATAATACACTATAGTGACCCGTATTAATACTTGCAAATTCATTCAGCATTACCATGACACTGAGTTTGAATGTGTGTGTCCATGTGTGACCGTATGCATGTGTGTGTGCATACACATCTTTAATCACCATCACCATGACAAACGGTAAGGCTTAGGGGCGAAAGAAAAGGTGCCATCAGTGTTTTGGCTGGGTTGTGCAACCGTTTAATCAAATTCAAATATTCAGAGTTGAAAGAAACAGGCGAGCACTGAGAGTTCTGAAGCTATTCAAGCATGCCTGAATGAGTTGCTGAGGTTTGTCTTTGGAGTCAAAAGGAACGCTTTTTGCCTTTTAAGTCCAGGGACAACTGCATTTATAACCCAGAGTGCGCTTTGTGTCTTGGCCAGGAATAGAAGAGTAAAGAGATAACATGAATAATGGTGGCACATTGCATTTGTCAAAGATTTAAAATCTTTTTAGATTTCATAACTTTCAAGTATTTTTCATAGTGTAAAAGTAGCTTTTATATAGCCGCAACTTTACTTAGAGCCATAGACTTTGTTTCAGAAGTTGGGGGAGACAATGAAGTCTAAGGGTACAATATGTGTGTTTGTATTCGTATTTGTCACATTTATGGGATATAGGCCTACAACAAGTTGAAATACCAGAATTTCCCTTTAATGAACCACAAGAATAATACAAATGTGTTTATGTGTTTATTAAAAAAAAAAAAAAAATGTGCATAGGCCTACCGTAACAGGAATACACTGAAACAGTTTACTTTGCTTAGTTGTAGGCCTACTCAAATTATTTTGTAAAGGTCATACGGATAAAACATTGAATAAATTACATTTTTTATTTTTTATTTAGGTGAGAATGTCTACTGATTATTACTTTGTTAAACTACATTTTATTTTACCATATTGTAACCATTGTAACCCAGGTTATTTTTGTATTTCCAATGTACATATGTTCCCTAAACGCCTCGCCCATCGGTAGATGTACCCACTAATAACGTCTCCCACCGCGAGATACTGAGTGTAGACCATAGACTGTGTATATATAAAGGTGTAGACAGGTGTGTGTGTGTGTGAGTGAGAGACAGAAGCTCAGTTAGGTTAAGAAGAGTTAGATAAGAAACTTTAACGATGTTCAACGGAAAGCTGCAACTAAACACTAGGACAGGACAAAGAACAGTTCAACTGTTAAACGGTAGCCTACTGCTGACTACAGTTAGTGAAGTTATAGTGTAGGCAGGACAAACTTAGTGCGTCACCGTTTTGTCCCAATTAACGTGGTGGATTCAGTTATCCTGGTGAGTTAGCTGCAAGTTACCTTGTTAGCATTACGTTTCTGTAAAGTTGAACGTGTATTATTTAACTTTGAGGAATCTAGTAAAGCAAAAATCTGTCCAGATATAACGTTTGTGTGATGTGAAGTAGGCCTATGGATTAATGAGCTGCAGCTCCCCACCTGTGTTGTCTTAATTGTGGCCTAGAAGCTAAGCTAAGTGCAACATGTAGCATATAGCTGCTGGTCTAGCTCTTTTAGGACATGGTTACGTGTTGGAATTTGGGGCTAATGTGTATGTGCTGTGAAAGTGTTTAAGGCTGTATGACTGCTGTTTGGTAATATGAGTTTTCAAAAGGGAATAGGAGGCAGACATGTTTATTGAAGTTTCTGTAAAGGGTTATGTAAATTATGATAAGATATGAAACTGGACAGCAATCGTGCTTGGCCTTTATGGTTGCTGTTCTGAACGAATGTGTTGAGCCTGTTTTCTTCTTTTTCTATTAAGGGTGGTGAATACTTTCTGTTGATAAAATGGAGCTGCTTCGACTGCTGCTCATTGGTGCTTGTGGATGCCTTCATCTTGTCTGGAAACTGACATTTGAATGCTGTGCTGTTCCATAGTTAAGGTAAGCAGCAAAACAGAAAGCTTAACTAAGCAGGTTTATATTGCATTTGCCCCATTTTTATTTAGAAGATGTCACTTACTTTTCTGCCGGTTCCAAGACTGACTAAAAGAGACTTGGCAGTTCAATGCTGAACAGCAAGGATTGCCCGAGGCAGGTAAAATAAAGGTTAAGAGGGTAACCTGGATTTGAAAAAAGGAAGTGTAATACATAACTGAAACGGTTTTAATAGATTTATTTGTATTCTATCCTTAGTCAGTGGTTGTGTTTGTTTTTGTGACATGGATGTCCTGACCGAACCTAAAGAATAGAGTTAAACTAGAGATCAAAGTTATCCCATGACCAAATCAGACTTTAAGATCTAGGGTATTATGGAAAACCAAATAGAACGTATACATAACCAGATATTGGACCAGCAGCACAGATAAACCGCCAGGGAAAGATAGACATGTGACACCTGCATTGGTGTGACCATGTTTGCTAGCTTGTCGTCTTTTTCATTACTGCCTTTGCTTGGATGTTGCACATAATACATAGAGCCAATTGGAGTATTGTGTTTTAATGTCTTGCATCCTTATTTACATCCACAAAACCTACAAAACAGGGTCGCAGTTGTAAAACATTGCTCCAAAGCACAACTAGTGGCCAAAAACTTTAGTTGAAACTATAATAGTTAGGTGAACAAATATTAAGTTTGTTTTCCCACTACCCAGTGGGAATGAATTGTTTTAAGTTTATTTCACTTATACGCAAAGGCCAGCACAATAGGAATGACTGGAATAAGGTCTCAAAACTCTGATCTTCTATGTTCTCACATCATGCATTCAATTGTTGATCACATGCGGAAGGCAGTGTCATTCTGATTGATGTTAAGCTATACAACATGTCCTCCCAAACTTTTGACAAGTAAAACATTAGCAAGATTCCCATGAAGGCCAGCTGCCTCAAGGCCTCTCACAACTGACATGAACCACTCTGTATTTGACTGTCACCAGCAAAATGATTATTGCATTTCACCAAACTGGGTGTGTGTTTTATTCACAGGAAGTAAAGGACAAACGGCATGGGACCGCAAGGGTAAGCATTTTATTGTACTTTTGTAGCTTTGAAAACCGGGTTTGTTCTCTCAATAAGTTTACATTCCAGAAAGAAATCAGATCTGAGATTACACCACTCAGTTACCGACACATACATATAAACAGCTTGTGTTTCCTCATACTGTAAGCTTGTTCAGATGAGCCAATGCTGGCTGCAATACAGCAGAATATGAGCATATTGACTTGGATGTTGCAAAGTGGTTTCAAACATATTTTAATGAAAAGCATGGATACAATTTGGTATCAAATACTAACTTTCTATATATTTTTTTCTGGCTGAAATGAAAGTAACTGGTAGATTTCTATCAGTTATAGATAGCAAGTAAATATTAAATCTTAGAGTTGGTTGAATCTTTTCAGGCGACTCTGGAGAAAAAAGTCTTACATTTACACTTGATGGGTACATACAGTACATGCTGTTTAGCAAAAGGGTCAATACATTGTTCACAGAAGACTAGACAGAAAACAGCACTTTTTTCATTAAATCTTTATTTTTGTAGATTTTACAGAAGTGAGTAGTTTTAATTTTTGAGTTGGCAGTTACCTCCCACTCGGTTTCCCTTGGACACAGTAACTGGCCCCCATGTAAGGGCACCACCAAAGTACGTCAAACAAAGACAAGCGCTCCTAGAGATATTTGCACATGCTTTGTGTCTTGGCCAGTCTGGGTTATTCGAGGGTTTTGTTATCTTGGGTCTCCTTCATGCATTTGTTCACACCGCCCCTCGGCTCCCACACAGAGGTCCCAACTTTTTGCAGCCCCCTGCTATCACTGAATACACACACTCTATCAAACACACACATGCAGGTTCGCGCAGACATATTTAGTATAGCATATAAGCATGAGCAGGCACATGGAGACGGTAAACACTTGTACACATTGCCACTTCATAGAAGGAGCACATGCACACTCAAGCACATGCTCCGTCACACACATTTGGATGTTTTGGTCCAAAAAAGGAAAGTTGAAGTCCGGCCAGAATTCAGCGAGCTGTGTCTCCCAGAATCAGAGATTTAAATGGGTGTCCAAAACAAGGACTTGACCTTTTGATCTGGTGCCTTTCAGCGCTGTGTTTCCTCACTCTGCTCCTTCTTCGAGCCTAATGATGGAGACACATTCCTACTTCCCCTGCTCATTCTTGGATTTCACTTCTGTTTCTTCCTGAAAACATGACAACAGAGTGTGTGGGATGGAGACATGACATACTGTACATTAAATGCAGAATCTCATTGAAATTGGGTGAGTTTTTCAATCAAGAGATTTTCAATCTTTATTACCGCAAATGAATCCAGATAATACTGAAGTTAAAAGCATAGGAAAGAGAAAAAAAAACCTCAAGTGATGTCATTCGAGGACTGCAGTACAGTTACTACTAGTACTCCTTTTTTAAATGTAAGTTTTAGTTGATTTGGCGACACCTGTGGTGACTGGTTGTAATGCTAGGAACTAATACAAGTCCTACAGTTGCATTTTAAATGTCTAATTTATAAAATACTGGGTAAAGACATTGACCGACTTGTGCATATCCTTTGTTGTTTGGGTGTTATGGACATTTTCTCTATTTGATAAATTGCAGTTTTATGCTTACCTTCTCAAAAAAAGAATGTGCAATAAATGCATCAACACTGTCATGTTTTCAGAGACCATTTGAATACAGCGTTTGAATGACAACTCAGCCAATCAATATAATTCACTAACCAACAAGATTACTGCTGTGGTCGTGTGATTCAACGCCACTAAGCGGCAATGATCACCCAATGCACAAAAAAGTTCAATCCATAATCTAACCCTAGCTGCAGTTTTTGTGCGAGACGGGTCACAGAGACTATTGCTAAGTATATTTTACTTATTATTTAAGTAAAATATTTAAGTGATTGCGTAAATCGGTCAAAATACCTTTTGGTTACACAGTTAATTATTAACATTCCTTAAACCTTTAAGGGTCTTAGGAAATATAGGGATTCAACCTCCATTAAAAGAGGAGAAGAAGATCTCACTTGTCATGATCTAAGTTTTCTATTGTCAGGAGGAGACAAAAGAAAGTTACAAAAAAAAAAAGGAATAAACCTCCCTCGCGTCTACTTTTGATATAGCACCTGTCACTGTACAGTATAGAAGGGAGTAGAGTTAAATCTCAGGAGCAGATAAATTAAATGCACACGTTTAGACAAGTTCTTTCTGTCAACACAGGGGCGAAAAGGCAGGTCAACCACATGAGCCTCGAGCCAGCAGAGCCTGTAAACCGATCCTCGTAGTCTAAGCACATCCTCTGTGTTGGGGTCCCTTTGCTGCCAGGCTCACACACACTGGTGCGTGCACACATACTTGCATTCCTCTGCAGGCTCTGCGAGGGGCAGGCGCAGAGTGTGCTGTATGTTTGGCGCTGTTCTTCAGAGTGAGCGTCTCTCTCACTCTCCCCAGTCGTTAAGTCAGAGAGCAGAGGAGGAAGGGAAGGCAGAGAGTCCAGGGGAGGTCTGACGACACCATCTCAGCTCGCTCGGCACCTTATTTTAAATGCACAGATGGATCAATGCAAGCACACAGTCTGGCTTTGATTTCCTGGAGAAACATCAAGATTTATAACAGAGCTGTCACACTGCAAGACATGCGTGCAACTTTCCCGGCCAGGATGAAAACTTAATGTACGTTTCCAAGGTGAGAGAAGCAGAAGCTTTCAATGCTGGAGGTCCAATGTAAGGATGGATGACACAGGCTAACAATGTTCCTCACCACCTTCTGATCCAGCTTTAAAGGAACATCCAGCTAAACAAAGAAGATAAAGTAACTGAATTCACCTGCAACCTTTACTCGAGGCTGATATGATGCTGTGGTACAACTTTGGCCGGCACTTAATCTCGCTGGGAGCATTTCTGGTGATCGTGAGCTGCGGAGGAGGGGAGCAGCGGAGAGGGACAGAAAGCAGCAGCACAGGTGGCAGCAGCAGCAGCAGTAGCAGTAGCAGCAGTAATGGAGGAAGTAGCAACAGTAATTACAGCAACAGGAAATTTCATAAGATCCAGCATGGCCAGTGCACCTATACATTCATCCTACCTGAGGGAGACGGAGCCAGAGGAGGCGCCTGCAGGGAAGCGAAAGCCGGTAGCCCAGAGCACAACTCTCTCCAAAGAGACGCTCCGCCAACTGATCCGGAGTTTCCCAGCCAGAAGATCGAGCAGCTCGAGCACATTATGGCGAATTACACCCAGTGGCTACAGAAGGTAAGGATGCATTTTTTTATCTGATTATCAGTTGTTTTATATTGCCACATTTTCTTAACAGCAGGTCAAATGGGAATGCAGTTACATTTGTGTTGTTTATTTAGAATCATGCTGAAAATTGTACATATTGAATCACGTCTACAACAACGCTGCATGGGGCCGGCTCTAGTTTCTTTTGAAGTGGTCACGCTGTAGTTTATTTGTTGTGATATTTGTGTTTCCGTGGGTGTGTGGTCTCCGCAGAGTGTCTAGTTTGTGGCTTCACGAGATAACTTGTTTTGGTTTCTGGATGAGGCTCTCAAACTAAATACAGGCAGTGTTTGCTGTTTTCTTGTAGTCCTCACATTACTTGTCAAAGTGTTTGTCAGAAGAAGTGTTTATGTGCTTTTAAAGGGAAAGGATTTTCGTTTGGGTGATTCTATGTTGCCAGACTCAAAGTGAAATGAGGAGCAGGGATGGCAGTGAAAAAGTGCACAGAAAATGGGGATAAACTGGATGCAACATATTGTAAATTATTATAAAATCTCAAAATAAGTTTGGTCAACTCACAGTAGCTGTATTTCCTTTGTTGCTGATAATTTACATTTTTTTAAAAGAAGGCTTTTATCAGAAAACAGAATGTGTATTTAATAATCGATAAGACAGAGTAAGAAACATGATTTATACTATAATCCCTGCTATGCTGTTATGTAACTGTGTACATTGGCTGATTTGAACTTTTTGTTCTGGATGACTCACAGCTGTCTGATATTCTGGCTTCTCTAGACATCTTGTACTGCTGCGACTCCGGTCTGCCGCTATGTAGCCGACCAGCAAACACTATCTATTTTTTACAACTTACTCTTTATTTTTCCCTGAGTAAACTACCCTTTTAAGTAGATTCCACAGATGTCCCATTGAGTTGCACGGAGCGTCGGTCATAGAGCAGAGGTAGTTATATGTCAGTCGCCCCCTGTTCTCCAGTGGGCTGTCTCTTTAATGGCAGGAAGTCAGAGAAAGAGCCCCTAGAGACGCTCAGAGGAGGAACAGACAGAGAAAGAGAATGCTCCCTTTATTTATTCAAGCCAAGGACGTGTGAGTACAACTCGAAAATCCAGACTTGAATAAAAGAAGAACTTGAACCTGTTTGATTCTTCTGTATAATAAAAGCAACATAATCTTCATTTTTTTGTTTAGAGCAGATATTATGTATAACAACTCCCATTTAATAAGTCTTTAACAACCAAATTACAATTTATTTATAGAGCCACCAAGGTGTGTACTATGTTCAAATATGGTTCTACTGTAATGTTAATGGGTTGCAAATCGGGAGACCATCACTGATATGGCTTGGCAGGCACTTTGCTTTTCTAAGCTTTGAGACTTTGTGTCTCCAAAGAGAGCGAGACTATCTTCCTGAAATGAATACTTGAATCA
Organism: Gobionotothen gibberifrons; assembly: GCA_943591055.1. NCBI lineage: Eukaryota > Metazoa > Chordata > Actinopteri > Perciformes > Nototheniidae > Gobionotothen > Gobionotothen gibberifrons. The sequence continues at coordinate 2,629,894 of CALSBZ010000012.1, read as the reverse complement.
AATAAACAAACTTCCAATTTCGGCATAACCGGCTCCTCAACTTTCCAAAATATTGTTCTCAAACAAGATTAGGAGGCTTAATCTGTGATTAATTGCTTAAAGCTAATGGTTTATTTTTTTGTCTGCAAATATTTTGCATGCACAGATAACACCTGATGGATTTGATTGATTACAGAGGGACTGGGAAAATGAATCACCCTGAACTTAATCAATACCCCAACTCTTTTCATTAGCAATAAGCATGTCCTCCCCAAATGTGTCTGAGCTACGCTGGTGTGTGCCTGCTTTTCATTTACTCTCAAAGTAAACTTCTCACTCCTCAGGTTATAGGAAATAGTAATTCCTCATCAATTACCCAGGCGTTGGTCGCAGTATGTTACAGCAAGATGTTGATTGAGTTTGTACTTAGGGAGGTGTTGTATTGGAGGCGGCTCCACCTTCCTGCAAAGGCAGATTATGTTACTTAAGCTAGAGCAGATACAATTCCGATAAAATACTGTATGAGAGGTATTTTGAGTTTACAGTTCAGAATCTGTGAAATATCAGCTTATCATCGGTACTGTATATCACTGGCTTTATCTCAGTTTAGTGTAGGAATTCAATGTTCATGGTGTATGTCAAGGTTTAAAACATGGTGTACATGTGTATATATTCACCATCAATTGAGTTTTTAGATTTTGAGGGCTGAACACAAATATGCTTTTATCTAATCAAAGAAACAGAAAGGCCTGCACCTTTTTTTTTATTGATGAGTTTCTATTTTTAAAGTCTGTAAACCTGTGTGTTTCTGCATTGCTCCCAAAAGCGATCCATGTGTCAAGAAAGGCCAGGGGTGACATAACACCGGCTTTATCTTTGCTCAGTGGACCTCATCCGTCTGTGATAGTACAAGTGATACTATGAAAACACAACGGCAGCGTTTGTAGACTGAAGGTTTGACTAATGAGACCTCTTGTGTAACTTTCTCCTTAGATTTGAAGAAGGGTGTGTTTGAAAATGTCTGCCATCACCATTTATACTGTCATACCTCTTTCCTGACACTGGAGTTTTGCTTGACTGCACATATACTTCATTTCAAATGTAAAAATAGTTTAAATTATTTTAAATTTCTAGAATGGACATCGCTCTATTAAGTAATGTCTGATGTTTGTAAAACATAATTCCCTGAAAGGATGGGCTTTTGGAAAATATCAAACTTTAAAAAAACAAGTACACAAGTAAAAGATGAACAGAAGAAAGGAATTGGTGTAGACATTTCAGGGGGGACACTTAAACACACAGTGGTAATTCAGCCTAATTGCACTGCATGGGGGGGAACATCAGGATGCAGTTAACATTTTTCATTGGACAGAAGATTAAGTGTCCTGGCCAGTCTATCTATCTCAATCAAGCCAGCCTTTTTACTGCTTGTCTAAGTGAAAGCTCGCCCTGATGTTGCTCCAGACACTCTTGATGAAAGAGACGGACGGAGGAGACCGATCCAGATAGCACACCCGTGATTCGGTGCTCAGTTCAGTGTGGGGGATAGCCGGGAGAGAATGATGCAGCAAACAGCTGTTGGGGAAGCATTTTAAGTCAACCCAGGGTAGAGTATATGGACCCTGATAACATTCCTGACCAGTCAAAGGTGGCTTGTGTTTGTCTAATGATTACTTCCCTGGCCTTCCAGCAAGACAAGGAGCCTCAGACAAGCTTGGCTCTGAACTCAGAGAAGATGCAGCAGAAAACAAACTACTTCAATTAAAAAAAAAAAAAAACTAATCAGATAAACTACATGAAATTACAAACTGGAACGACATTCAAATGCAAAAAAAAACAACCTCAAACTCATTTAGCAAAAACTGCTGTTACATGTTTTTTTTATTGGCTGAGTTTTGAAAACAAACTCTAATCACAGTAAAATGTTGTTGTAGTTATGCTAGTTTGGCTTCTTGATCAGAAGTGCAATGAGGATTACTCTTGTTGGAAACATGAGAATGGATGGGTTTTAAGGATAAATATAAGGCTGACTCTATGAATCATGCATTTTATAACACGTTCAGAGAATATCCTTTCTTCTTTCATTAATATTTCAAGGACAATGAAACTTTGGCACAGATAAAAGTTTAGCAAGTCAAATTTTGTTTCTGCTTTTCTGAGAGAAAGTAATGGATCCTCTCGTTTCCGTCCTGGCGGAGATGGTAACGAGTGGTTAAGAGCAGTGTTTCTTGAGAAGGCTGGCCTGTGCCAAACTAAGCTGTTGTACAAAGGGAGGGGAAATAACTATCCACACTGTCTTATCCCTGTGAAAATCCCATCATTCTGCCTCTCGAGAAACATGTACTCTGCTGCATAAACAGTGGTTTAAAAGGATATATCGACATGTGGGCAGCAGCTTGTTTGCCTTACATACTGGGAGTTCATACGAGAAAGGGTGAATATGTTTCTCTACTTAGTGCTATCAGAGGGCCACACAGCATGCCTAAGGATCCAAGGAGAAAGCTATCTATTTTAGGGGTGACTGCCTCTATGAGAGTTTATTTTCACTGATAATGTGGGCCAAAACTAACAATCGGATGATGCAGAAAGGCTAGGGAATGCTCAGAGGAATAGAAAGCTCTTCCTTCCTGACCCCAACAACTTGTAAAAAGGAAACCATGTAAATTGCTGAAGGACACTACAATAACAGCTTCCATAAAAGTTGTCTCGGCCGCACTTTCACTATGACTGAAAACGGAAAGGAAACAGAGCTCTCTGCTTAGCATGTCATGGGAATAGGGAAAAACATTACAGCCATGCCACAGTGATTCCACATGGACAACGGAGCCCAACATTGTTAATGTTTTCAGCAAAAGGAGCATTTAGTGTTTTTGTCACTCAATTTGTCCAGCCACGTTTGTTTTAAGACCCCCTTTTTTCCAGAAATCATATTTCACTGCAGCCCCTAACATACTGGAAGTTTTGATATTGGGCAGGCAGGTATTGTACACCTATGTCCTTTTTTTAAATCTCAATACATGAAGTCGTGCGTTTTACTGTGCTTTGAGTCTGTCTAGTTTATCTTTTGCAGCTATAATGCGGGCATGTGGTTCCTTTTCCATCACTCATTTCAGTGAATCGCTCTCTGGTGGGCACTTTATAGGGAATTTATTTTGTTTTAATTATAAGGTTATACATTTGGCTAAATGCTTGAAGGATTTATGATGTCCCTTCTGAAAACCGTGTTGCTTGAAAGCTTGTAGCTTGGCACCCACTGATGCATCTGTGAAATAAATTGAGTTTCCTCTGATAGGTTTGTGTTTCCATGTGCCCTCGAGTACATTCATTTCCTTCATTTGGTTCCTGGAGGCTTTGTAAATGTGAGTGCTCTGCAATGGGGGTGATTTCTTTAACCTGAATTATTTAGTTATTTTACACCACTTTAAGAAAAAAAACTATAAAATTGACATTCTTTTACCCCAATTCTCTTGTTCCATGTTGAATGAGGGTCAATGGTCACTCTCGTTTACCTCTTTTTGATATTGTATTGTACCGTAGCATTCATATATCTTCTTACAAAACAACTCAAACAAGAAGAAAATCTTTCTTTATAGGAATCATTATAAATAATGATATTTTGGGACGGCAATTGGAAGTCATTAGAACTGAGTGTAATTTATGGTCAGAAGAGTTGCCAAAAGCACAAGGTTCATGGCTGTATCTCTGCCACTACTAAGGTTGAGTGATTATGAGCCAAATATTAGATAGTAAAAGCTTAGATGGAGCGAAACATTAGACATTATAGTCAATCTGAGTGCACAGTTCAGTAACGTAGTGTTTTCACAGCCTGCTGCACAACTGTGTTTGAACCTATTTCAGTCTATGAACCGGCTGTTATCTTTGTTGTATTTTAGTTTTATAATGACTCTTGATAAGCAAAGCAGATAATGCTTCTCACCCGTATCTGTGGGTATTTATTTTCCTTGAAACTTCAGGTCCATTTAAGTTGTGAGCAGTAAATCAAGGTTTGATAAAGACTGAGAAAACTGAAACGGCATTAAAAAAACAAAACCGCATCGAGAAGTTGAGCCTCTCTCAATAGATACCCCAGGACGTCTACACAGTGTGAATTTACAATAACGTGTCAGTCACTGTTTCCTTTGGGTTTTTTTTTTTTTTACAGCTGCTTTTTCTTTCAGGAAAAAAAACAAAACATGAATGTCTAGGATTGCTGGTTCTCGCACAGAGCAGGAGAATGAACATCTTGAATGTACTGCAAATTGTGCAGCTGTCGCTTCATTCCTCATTTTATGTTCATTACATTGTTAAGTTTACTGTAAGTAGTTCTGTGTGATCCCCTAAATCTCTCTATGTTAATTTTGTAAAGTCCTGAAGCCTCCCCCATGCTACCTCTGAGGCCGATTCTCCCCACAGCGTCTCTTTGACTCACCCCGACCGATGTTGCTTTTTGAGTGGATATCGTTGTCTGTCAACGCTGGGGAGCCTTCCAGAGGTTCCAGAGGACAGAGCCGTTTCACCTCCTTTATTTTGAGTTCAGCCCTACAGATTTAGTGTTGCTAGGTTTTCCAATTGAAGTAAAAACAAAATAATCACAAATGCGGTTGAAAGACATTCTTTAATCTGAAAATAAAGGGCTGTAGAATCAGTCAGAGTTGATGACAGGAAGCAAGTAAAGTTGAAGAGGGATAAAGAAGTAGGACAGAGTGCAAGATACAGGGTGAACAACTAACCCCCTGATCCCACCGGGAGCGTCTGCGCTGTGTTACGTTGTGGCTGCGCCGTGCTGCGACCTCCTCCTGCGTCGTAACCCACCAAGAGCAACGTTGCGGAAGCGGAGCGTCATATGTGCAGCCTCGCAGTTGTTGATTTTGGAATATTTCCTGGACATTTGTACTTCTACAAGTAGGCTACGTAGTTAAATGGTTTATGTTTGTGTCTGTTTAAATCGTGTTTATTGTTGTTATTTCCTATTTTGTTGTGTTGTAGACTACAGACAAAGTTAATAATAATTGTAATAGCCTATCCCAGTTATAAACGACATGAATCAAAGATATGTTGCTGTATTTTAGTGGTAAAAAAATGCATTCATCATCATAATTATTCTATATATATAATTTACACAGTGCCTGTAAACCGGAGGAGAACGCTGGCATTTCTCCTCCTACTTGAAAGACTACGGAGGGATAGGGGCTGCAAAATTAGTTTGTGTGTGTGTGTATATATGCTATATATGGTCTGAACGTTCCACTTCCTGCCTGCCCGACATTACCTTACGGCTGCGCCGCGTCAAAAATAGGATTCATCCTATATTTTAGAAATTCCTTGCGGCGAGGAGCTTCTGGGATGCTTCGAGTCGCGGCGTAGCGCGGCGTAGCGCGGCGTAGCGCGGCGTAGCGGGTCTGGTGGAATAGCACCCATTGACTAGAGTGGCCGCGATCGCTAAAAACCCCGCGGCGCAGCCGTAACGCGGCGCAGCCGTAACGCGGCGCAGACGCTCCCGGTGGGATCAGGGGGCAAGTGTCCCATCTAGGAATTATCTCACTTATTTATTTTGACAGTATTTCTTCTGTGGTGTGGTAGACAATGTAAGGCCTGCACACAGCAATGGTAGTAAGAACAGAATGTCTGTGATATAGCCCTGTCGGTTTTCTGTAGGTGGTTTGGACAATTCAGTGTTAGGTCTCGGTTTAGCGGGTGAGTTCTTTGACTCGTGTGACACCTCATTCAGCGTTCGCACAGACATACATGCATATATTCACACATACAAAAACAAAAAGATATAGACGCGCACACATACATTCACTCAATCTATGTTTTTAAAAAACACAATCGAAGCCCTGTCCAAAGCTGTGTTTGCCTCGTCTGGGAGCCGAGCCAGGCTTCTCACACTCAATACCAGGACTGGAGTTGGCACAGAGACTACAGACGTGACACAGTGAAGTGAGTTATATATCCCCACTTTCGAAACATAACACCCTTAAAACATGGTACAGAACAAGTCAAAAGTCATCATAAAATAATTTACATATTTATAGCTTTCACCACTCTTCCTTTCCTTTGTCCTTTCAGCTTGTTGTGTGCCTTTTGGTGCCACCGCAGTCAGTTATGTCAAAGCAATCAATTTGCTGATGGAAAACACCTGCTCACACTGTTTCTATTAAATGCAATATTTAAAATGGGTACAATGCATCCATCATATTGCAGGCACTATTATTAAATCATTTCAGCAAGAGATTCTGTACTTACCATTTATTTAAGATCAGTAATCTATTACAATTTACGGCTTTAAAGATTGCTGTTACATTTGTATAATGATTCATCATTACATAATTGCAGTTGCGACCTCGCTGTTTATTCACAATTTTATGTAAGTGTTTAGGATGAATTATTAGTTAAATATTGTGTTATTATCCCTTTCCGTTCAACAGCAACTCACTAGCCCTAAACTGTGCTGCTCTACGGTGTTCTAACAGGAAGTTTATCATAAATCTATCATTGATCGAACAGATGTGTGCTTTTTGAATCTGCGTTTAAAAACCAAATACAAATGGTCCTTGATGTTTATTTAAATTGACATGTTTGCAGTGGTTGTGAGACGGAGAGGCTAACCCCCCAGAATCGTGTGTGTTTAGTTATCTCTGCATGTGTGTACAGACACATTTGTGTCACTCTAATTTCCATTACATTATCATGTGTTTGTTTTACGACATTGTTTGACTTTCATGAGTCTGTTTGGATGAAATGGCCTTCAGCTTAACTGATGGCCTGTAAAGGATCAAATGAAATGTTCCTTCTCTGGACTCATACAGTCATAAGGTGAAGCTCAGACAAAAAATCTGTCACATTTTCTTAGCGACTGTCAAACAGCACTTCTGTTATAAACGTAGATGTATAAATTTTTTTGTGGTGTCTAGACTAGCCCAAGACATATGTCAAACCAGAGAAACTCCTTTCTAACCATGCACAAAACACAGTTCCTGTCTGCAGTTCTGCAGTTTCATGAATAGAGTATTTTCCCTATTTAATAATAGCATACAGGATTGTGTAGAACTCCTGAATTGTGGACAAATCACTCTCATCTTAGGGTGATCCGGACCAGCCGACGTAGTTTTCATTACCAAGGAAGTGTATTTGTTCCTGCTGGCTTCACTATTGGTGTTTCAAAGCTCTTTTTTGACCTTGGAATCAGCAGTTTAAATACTCACCCAACGCCCACATATTATATCTCTTATAATTGCTCAGAAAATGTACACAGTACAAAATTACAACATTTACATTCCATGTGACGGGCATGTGATATGATCAAAAGCTCCACTAAAGCTACCTTGTGGAAAGATTGGTGAGTTAGGGAAAATTACTTTATTTAACCAATGTTCCTGCCATATCCCACCCTCTGAGGTGCGTTGGACCAGAGGATTAGATCGTAAGGCTGTTTGTGTTTGCTATAAATATTCCAAACACAAAGTGTGTTTGATGTTGTAGAAGTTTGTGGAAATTCCTGTGAGATGTGCTAGGATGTTTTGCTTTGTTGTCTGAACATAATGATCGCGGTTTAGTTGCACTTGCTTTTGATCATCATCATCTCCTTTTTGACTGTTTATACTAGGAATGGGAATTTCAAAGCAAATGTATATTCGAATATTCGACCCCCAAAAAAACTGTTAACCAATTCACTGAAATGTACATATCCTATAAAAAAAAATGTAAAAACAATATGTGGGAAAAAATGTTACTAAAAATAATTTGAAAAATAAATAAATGCATGTTCAAATAAGTATAGAAACCAAGTCGAATTTGTCAAATGTATTGAACTGGTGATCACAGTTTGAACAGTTGACAGCTATAGGCCTACAGCTTTCATGCTTAAAACTTAACTTGGTTTTTAAATTAAAGAGGGATCATACACGAACAACATAACGGGTTAGTGTAACGTAACCCTATTACAACAGAGATCAACAACCTATAACCGGGCCTATGCACAGAATGCAGCTATTCAATACTCATTCTTGTTTAAGAATATGAGCATGTCTACTCAGGGGAGAGGCGGGTGCGGAGACGATTCACAATCAGGCCAGCTGTAGAGAAGACCCTCTCAGCTGGAATTTGGGCATAAGATGAGGTTTGAGTCTGCGTGATCTGCGTATAGGGAGGGGCAGCAGCCATATCATTAGCTAGAACTAGCTAGATCTGATGGATTTGGACATAAACGTGAGTGAAGTATAACCGGACGCGAGAGAGAGGGATCAGCACCTGCAGCTCTGTCCGCTGTGAGGGACCGGTGAGCGGAGCAAAACACACCTTTTAGACCTAACACATTTAGCTATGGCACTGTCGTATACATTGAAAAAAATATATATATATATTCATAACTCATATTCGAATACCTGAATAATTTTGAATATTCGATTAATCGTTCCCATCCCTAGTTTATGCTCACATCTTATGCACCTAGGCACACGAAGCCAGGGATTATACATGCATTATACGTGCACTTTGTGCACTCCATACTTATTTAAATCCTCCTAATCTTTCCTTATGTCTTATTTAGCATTTCCTTATAGAAATGTACTATAAATCATCCAAAAAAGCAACGTTTGCCAAATTGCAGTCAGATTGCTATGCTTGTTTAAATACCTTTTAGATGCATAACTCACACATATATGTATCCTGTGGCTTGTCTCAAAAGACTTGTATCATAGCAAGCTACAGACAAGACACAAACTCGCACATTGTCAGTTTTCCATCTGCTGAAGGTCAGGCAGCAGCAAATGCTTCTAATGTTGCAGAATGACATTAACATAATGGTTTCTATAAGCTGCATTTTATAACTTAAAGCAGCATTGTTTGTTCCTTTTCACAACGACCATGTTGAACCACGTGAAATTGAAGCAGCTGCATGTTAGTCGAGCTACCGCACCTCTTCTTACTGCTCAACTCTTGTTTAGATTTAGTGTCGCTTTAGGCAAGGCAAAGCAAGGCAAGGCAAGGCAAGGCAAGTTTATTTATATAGCACTTTTCAACACAAGGCAATTCAAAGTGCTTTACAAAAAAAATGAAAGACATTAAGAAAATGGCATTTAAAATCAGTCATTAAAAAGCAAAGATAATAAAATAAACATTAAAAGAAAAAAAATACATGGATAAAAGTTACAGTGCAGTATAAGATATGAATAGTTCAATTAAAAGCAGCGACAAAAAGAAAAGTCTTCAGCCTGGATTTAAAAGTAGTAAGAGTTGCAGCGGACCTGCAGGTTTCTGGGAGTCTGTTCCAGATATTTGGAGCATAATAACTGAACGCTGCTTTACCATGTTTCGTTCTGACTCTGGGGACAGAAAGCTGACCAGTCCCTGAAGACCTGAGAGATCTGGATGGTTCATAATTTATCAGGAGATTTAGAATCATTTAAAGAAAAGTTCTACCCACATGAATAGACACACAGTCCAATCTGCCTTAATAGGTACTTTAAAGTGACTAAGTAGCCATTTATGTGATTCATAGCCCTTTGGGTGTTAGCAACTAGCAATAGCAACAGATGGATAGTGGAAAATGGCTCGTTGTAACATGATCTGGAACCGATGCGATAGCGTCAATCTGTCCTTGCATGATAAAAACCATGCAGAGTATGGAATAGAGAAGGGGGAGGAGAAAACACAAGGACATGGATAGATATTAAGAGTAGCAGAAAGGGAAAGTGAGAAAAAATGTAAGGCTGTGGTTGGTGTTCACTGTGGTGATTGTAACCCTTGGCGACAACAGCAATGGTTTATAAAATCCTAAAGTCCTCGCTTAATGGGATGTTGGTATGAAAGATAAACACGAATATGACGTTGAAGACCGTCACACCCATACATTTTGATTAGAAAAGACAGCAAGCTTGATAGATAGTGTTACTGGCACACAAACAGGAAGACTGGAGACAATTATTTCCCTGATGCTTTGCCCAGCTAGGCTGTTCAACATACAACAGTAATGTTTCTGTCATGACTGAGCTTAAAACAAAACATGTCTTTCTGCATCTTAATTCTACAGCTTTTTGGCAGAGGAATGCCCTGCTGTGATGTTTAGAGGTTACACTGGAATGCTATCTCAACTATTTTGATGTAAACGCCTCCTCCGTGGGATGGTGGATTTTTGGTATCCCTGTGTGCTTCAGTAAAAGGGGCAGACTGACATGGCCCATATAATTGACACAAAAAAGCCATCATCAGGGACGTTCCTGCTTGTATGTGTCCCTGAGGAAAGATTCCCATGTTGGACAACTTGCGTCAGAATAACAACTGCCCCTCTGATGCTACTCGCTGTTTAAGACCTCTGGATGAGTGAGCAGGTCCGAGTTTGTTTGGGTTTCGATACGCTTTCCCATGTCTTGGGTGAATGCAAGCACTTCCTCTCCCATATGGACAGATACGCATAATTAGTTGGATTAATTTTTGGGTCCATTTTGACATCAGAGAGCATGATTGTAATTGGAGGATTTGTTAAAATATACATTCATGCTTAGGTGGTACTTAAGTGCATTATCTTTGTTCTTAACATGGATAGAAACCACAAGACTTTGTCATTGTTGCATGAATGTATAAGTCAAACATAAAATACATGTATTACTTAGTACAGTGTTTGAACCAAGATTGTCAGAGAGGGGGTCAATTGGGTCTTTTTGTACTCTTCTAAGGGATTACTGCTTCCTCCAATGGGGACAATATACAATTGTATACAAACCACACATCCAGTTAGTGATACAAACTAATATTAAGATAATACACAAATAGAAATTAGATGTATTACTGTTCATTGCCATTGTTTTGTATTTGTTAAAGCTTAAGATATAATAATTTAAACAAAGCTCAAGAAAATAGACAAATATAGTACATTCACAAGTAGCGATGCCAGAAACTGACCATGATCAAAATCGAAAATCGGACAGCCCTGGCGAATATTAATCGATTAATCCCTGCCGCCGCGCAGCCATCATTATGGAGACTGTAACGATTATTCGAATAATCGAATAATCGCTGGCATCCCTATTCACAAGTGGCATTATTGTTTATTGAATATTATTACACAACCGGAGAAAATGTGCCACTTCCTTACAGAGCCCCTCCTCCAACACACACGAACGGGCACATGACCAATGAGGGCACGAGATAAGTTTGTGCACAGATGTTAGGCTGACGGGCCGGCTCAGATGATTGGTCGTGTTTTTTACAGTACTACGGCTTCCACAGATGAATTTTTTTAATGGATTTTTTGTCAAAGCACTTAAGATAGTCATTGCTATCGGGATGTTAAGAGCATTCCATGGAATATAACAAAAAGTGTATCTCGAGCCGGTTTCTCAAACTTACCCACCCCACCTTTAAGTCCGCTCTTAAGAATCTAATGTACTGTATTGGCGAGGAACAGAGTGCCCCCAACAATTAGTTATTATTTACTAGTGTTAGCTGTTGTTCATAACTGTCAGTACTCTACTGCTATAGCAACAACATACAGATAGCACCATACAGTTTATCGATGGACAGATGTGTGATTTTTCATTTTGTAGTTTGGCAAAAATGTGTTGGTATAGTTTATAAGATTACAAATTGTATAAACTGGGAGGTCTGCTAGCAGCTGTGTCCTTACATGATTGTATTAGGAAAGGTAGGAGCTTTGCTGTACATGGGTTTAGTTTCTGTGGCTCAAACTCTGTAACGTATATTTAAATGTGTCCTATCATGCTAAAAACTTTTCTCAGCTTTCATATGTTTCTCTAGAGCAGGGGTGGGGCCTCCGGGCCGTATACGGGCCGCGAGACCATTTGGTATGGCCCTCGAGGTAATTTATAAACACACGCAAAACATTAAAGAAATCTACAACGCAAAATAATTAAACAAGTTAGTGTCTGTTTTTCCTGGCCAAGGTCAGGGTCCTTGAACACAACACAAGCCTAACGTGTCATCACGTGGTATATGTCTCGTCTGACAGGGGTGTAGTGCTGATGGAGAGCACCAGAACGCGGCTCCGACACTTCAGATAAGGAGCCGTACACATGCCGCTGTTTTTGCGTGGCTGTGTCTTAGTTGTAAGCCCAGTGGCGATCTGTTCATCGTTACTGATCATACAGTCAATAACTTTGTTGTTATTAGCATCTGGTTAGCTAGCTATGCTAACGAATATAAGAAGCTTTTTCTACAACCAGTGAGGTAAAGGCACATCTTTATATGATCATTATCGTTGGAAAAAAATAAGAGAATAAAGTAAACAGGTATAGAATACTATATGACAGTAAAAACAAGTTGTTATTAATAAACAAGAATACAGTTTAAAAGGGGAGTGATTTGTAAAATATCCATAAAGAAAAATAAAATCTGCTTACAGTTCTGTTTCATATGGATGTTGAGAGATGTATCCATAGATCTCTTCATTTTGCTCTCAAAGTGCACCAGATTGATGCTTTTAACTTCAACATTTAAAAAAAAAAAATCTTCACGAGGGAGCATGCCCCCCAGACCCCCCTAGAGGAAGTTAGGCCCCCCCCACTTAAATCATGTTCACATGGATAGGAAACTAAATACATTTGCACACATCTTGTGTCCATATATTTCTGTTTTGGTGGTCATCCCAAACCGTACACGTGCATGCATACGCGAGTCATGGTAAGATATCTGGATTAAGAGGTTGCTTTTTCTTTGCACAGCATGAAAGAAAGGCCAAATGAATGGGCTGTGATTTTAGTATTTTTAAGCAGAGTTCAATCATTTGTACGGCCCTCGGAGAATGTTGAAAAAATTGAAATGGCCCTTGAGAGGAAAAAGGTTCCCCACCCCTGCTCTAGAAATTGCAAAATAAACTTCCACGTACATGCATTCAGTGACTTGAGATATATGTCCTGCTACTTTACATCTGTCTCGACCAACTCTGAGAAATTCCTTTCCTGAATGAATTTGCATCGTAAAAACGAGTTTTCACACCACCCTACCGATATGAATAATAAAAAGCAAACATTTCTGTTGGATGTGCTCAAACTTGCTCAAGCACTTAAGTTCAAGGCTAAATATTTAGTCAATTTTTTTATGCTAACATTTTTTATTTCTTATCATGTGCAACTTTTGAGGTTAATTGATTTGACATATTACAGACGTGTGAATTATTTTGCTAATTATTTGTGAGGCTCAAATGAATTATTACAGTTATATTTGATTTAGAAAGACCCCTTATGTTATAAGCTTCATTCATTTAGAGATTTAGAGATGGTATATTTTGTTTTCATATCAGTCAAGAAGAAAGCTAAACTTAGATCCAAAATGACTTTTTTTTATCTTACAGGAAAACATTTTATATTATACGCTGTCTTTTCTTTTCCTAGAGCAGGGTTGTCAAAACATTTTTCATTGAGGGCCACATTTATTTTTCTTGCTGAATATGCTTTAAGTAAAAAAACAGCCTATATATTCCAGCTTTCCATACTGTTTCATTTAGTTTGTTACAAAGTAGATTGGCAGCTTTTATTTTGAAAATGTTTGAAAATGGGACCCAACGATGGGGCTTATTAACAAATGAATACTGTGTAATATATTTGTACATTTATATTCAAGAACTACAATATAAGACCAGCAGAAGTTTAATGTGTGGGCCATATTCCATTGTACTTTTAGAATTTGCTGTGGGCTAATTAAACATTTACCACGGCCTGCAGTTGGCCCCCGGGCCGTAGTTTTGATACCCCTGTCCTTGAGGAAGATGAAAACAGAAACCCTACTGAGCGCTATTCGATTTTTGGCAATTTGACTTCATCCTAATAAACACTTAAATCTCCAATTTGACTCAACTAAAGCCACATTTCTGACATTTTGTGTTTCGAAATCATGATTTAGGACTAGATTCTCCCCATTGTTACTCATACTTTCTTGAAACCAAGCTTTGTTTTTTCTTTGTGGTTAACTATTGTTGTAACTGAGTAAATTGACAGCTTAGAGAGGTCATTAGTCATTTGAAGATTAAACATTATCAAAATGTGACATTACATTTTCCACCATGTTTGAACAATTTGTGGTTCATTTTAACACTGAATAATGATTTACAAGGCCATGTCACACGCATTTGACTGAATATGGAAAATCGATTTGGCCTAAAGAATTTACCCTCGGGTTCTGATTTGTTTTTCCGTTGAAACAACCAAAAAATCAGCCAACCTTGACAACTTAACAATCGGCCAAATATTCTCGCTTTCTTTTATATTCTGCCCTGTTGACAAGCCATTTTGCCAGACAACCTTTGAAATGGTTTGCCTTTAAACCTGCCAAATGATTTTGGGCACCTCCAAGTAATCACAGTGATCTACGCAGTAATTTATACAGAGAAACAGTTGGTTTGTTTCGGGTTGTGTACACCAGGCTCATTACATCCTTGGAAATGCACAACCAAAAACAAATCGACACAATAGCATCTTGACAGGAAGTCCACAGGGAAGAAAAAAAGTCTTAGAACTGCGGGTGCTGGCTTGTTTTTCAGATGGCAGTCAAGTCTCTTTGGCCAAAGAAAGTCCTGATCAACAGAAAACGGACAGAGCAACAGATATGAGGCAAGGTCTGGACCACCCACCTCACTGCAGACCCTTGTTTCTACCCTGTACGATGATATTTCACCATTCACTAAGCTACGGCCCCCTCAGTAATGGTTTGCTACGCATGTTGGCTCTCCTGTCTTTCACATCACAAGTTTACATGACGATCGTAGATCTACCACTTGATTTCATACAGAGGTATACATAGAATGACTTATAATTTCTAAAAACAACTGGTCTTAGTAGAAGGAGAAAAACGTTTATCAGCTGTGTTGATGTACACCATGGCCCTGGAATCGTTTGAAAAAGGTTGTAAGCTATTTAGCTACAAGCAACGGTTGCACGTTTGAACAGATACAAAAACGCGCCCTGGTTTTTGGTTTTTGAAAAGCTAAAATAAAGACCCTTCAAATTATTTATTTTATAGATATCATCCCATTTTCACCATTTCATTATGTTAAATAATATTTTTTTCAAACATCAGGCCTGGAGTAAAAATAGCTAAGCTTTGATTTGGAAATTCCTGCTTGGTGGAGATGACAAGCGAATGATCAATTGATCAAACTGCCACTTCAAAGGAAAATCACAACTGATTATTTGTCCACTAAGGCATAGGGCACGTCGGTTTGTTTGTTAATTTTCAGTCTGTCTACTACTCTTTCGTTCTATTCACATTCTATATGAGGAAAGAAATGTGGCAGCAATTGAGTTAAGGCCTGGATGTTGGCCACCGAGGTGAAGGTCACAGAGGTTAACTGCGAGTTCAACCTGAGTTGTTACTCACCTAATCTTGACAGAGTTTAAGACAGTTTAAATAGTCTTAAAACTTTTTCAAGGTGGATTTTAAAAACAAACAAGTGAATAAGACAGTTTTCTAAAAAACAAACACGCCGGTGAGTGAATAAGACAGTTTTCAAAAAAACAAACACAGGTTGCACATATATATTTTACAAAACCTTAGTCATACAAGGCAGTAACTCAGGGTATCGCCTCCTACTATGGTGAATAATAGGCCCAGGTTTCAAAAAGGGGTGTCAAATTCACCCTTCATTGCTGGTGGACGATAAGAAGGTGCAAGTGTATATGGTGGCATTCGTTCCAAAGTGGTTGTTTTACACCAGGAGGTGCTGATTTAAGGGGTGGGTGGTAGTGAGTAACAGCCCCCCATTCTCTAGTCCATTAAAGTGGTCTGAAATGGATCCAGGCCTGAGCGTAAGGGATGCATCCCAGA
>CALSBZ010000012.1:2603590-2614041 GCA_943591055.1 Gobionotothen gibberifrons | reverse complement strand
CACACACACACACACACACACACACACACACACACACAGCCAGAGATGTGACAGAGCTACAGCAGTAAGTGTTTTATACAGTCCAGACTCACTGTTTTCTAACTCTCACAGTGTCTCTCAGCACCACAACCACTGCCACTGTTTAGAAAAAGATCAAGACCCCCTTTTTAGAATGGCTAAATGGAAAATGTCAGGAAAGTGGTAAACATTTGCAGTAATCTGTAACAATGATGGCAGGGGAGTATCATGTTGAGGGATTATCCTGTTCTTGGCTCTCAAGCGATGGCAATTTAACATTTGTACCTTGACAATGTACAGAATAAGTGTGTTTGGTATTTTAGCTGTTGGATTGTGTGCCTTTTTGTCTGTGAACACTTGACCCTCTGTATGGCCAACATTCCTTTTGCTCTTAAAATATTCATCCTGGTACATGCTTTATGTTGTACAGCTTGTCAGTTAGGTTCTAGACAGCCCCCAAGCAGCTTGCTTAGTGATTAGCCAATTGTACCTCATAAACTGTCTAAAGAGACCATTCAGTACATGCAGTATGCTGCTGCATTGTGAGGGTGCAGTTAAGGTTCTAATGGTTTTCCATCCTTATGATTTCAGGCAGCATCATTAGCAAAGTCAAAGGCAGTCCACATGAGGCCAGACAGTGCCAAACACAGCACCTTAAAACATTCAGTGTAAAGTAGCACTTAGGGAAACATAAACTTGTGTTTATGTGACTCTCACTTAGCAAACAGAGATTTTGTGAAACCACGTTAAGTTGTTTCTAAAAGCAGACCATGGTATTATTTCACATTCTGGAAGGTCCCGTACAGAATTTATTTCATCATATTGAAGTTCCATTTAAATGTCTTTCTCATTTTGCAAAGAGTTAACCAAAGGGAATTGATAAAAGTTACAAGTTCTCAACCTGGTGTAATCGTGAAAAATAAGTGGAACATTCTTTTATTTACATATAAAAAGCTACATTTAGGACCAATACAACTAACATTCCTCTTTCAATTCACTTTATTTTGAAGCTACAGCCTTACTTGGTTTAGTTTCACCATTGGGTGGTGTCTTATGTTGGCAGACGTAAGGTTAATTTGGCAGAGTAATAGACACTACTTCATAAACGTTATGACTGTTTTACACTTGCGGAGCTGTAACCGTAAAGTATTTATTTATGTATATCATAATTTCACTTGCACTCCCAGTGTCTGCTTTGTAGCAGAAGTTACAAAGTCACCCTTTAGAGACCCAGTATAAAGATTATCTGACCCCTTAATGTATGAAATTCCATTTCTACTACATTGTTTGAAGCCTACTGCATATATCCCACTAAAATGGTTACTCCCGGCTTTACCTTTAAGGGTGACTCCATTTAGTTTAACCCAGAGTTGGTGGGCTTTAACCAACCCTAAAGCTTTTAAACCATGTTTATTTATCTGGAACATGCACTGTAAAATGTTTGGCTGTAAAATTACAGTAAATTACTGGCTACTAGTTGCATGGATTTCACAGTAATTTACTGTAAATATTTCACAGTAATTGACTAATTATTTCACAGTAATTTGCTGTAGATGTTTTACAGTAAATTAGAGTAAAAGTACAACTAAATACTGTTACTTTACAGTTGCCATGCCCATGGAATTGCTGTGATGTAGCAGTACAGAGCTGTGGTATGATGGTACCTTGCTGTACATAAATTACAGTAATTACCTGTATTTTCACACTATTACTGTAGAAGTAATGCAACACAGTAGCCAGTAATTTACTGTAGGCTAAATATACAAATGTAAATAATACGATTAATATATTGTAAATTTGACTAGTTAACTGGGATTTTACCACAACTACACAATTCAATCAGCTCAATCAACAAAGAAAAACAAAGAAAATGCCCATTTTAACTTTGTATTACTCCATTGAAGTGCAGAGTACATTTCACAGTGTCTTGGACATGTTGTTACGGCCCCAAACTCTACTCCTGTAGTGGCTCGTGTTGAGACCCGCAACATGAAAGAATACACGCAATAACCGGTAGGCTACTTGGTAACGAGCATTTATTGATAATCAGCCATTTGCTCACACAAGCGAAACGGGAAACAAAAAGAGGTCTGGAGGTCTGGCCAAAAGGAACACACAGAAGGAGGGAACCCGAGCCAGCCACACCACGGACCGTAGGACCCAGAGCTCCCCCCCCCCTAACCAGAAATCAAATATAAACCCTATGGGAAACAAAATAAAGCCGCGAAAACTGGACTACCATGTCCTCGCTAAACATAAACACATCTGCAAAAATATGGCCTGCAGCTCAAAATGACAAAGAGGTATTCTAAGGAGAGTGTCTCCCGGCGTTAGGATAGGCGAGACATCCTTCTCCTCCAGCTTCTCTTTATATATCCACGGCTGAGTGGAATTTGAAACACCTGGGCAGAGGCGGAGCCAGGGGCAGACAAGGTGCACCTGGGCAGCAGGGAGACAGAAAATAAAACAAGGAGGGGAGCACTTGTCTACACAGACATGCACTCAAAGTCAACAGTTTTTCTGAAGAATGTGCTGACATGGGGGTTTAAATTGCAATGCCTCTTTTTGGCTTTCGAGCCCGCCTCAGGATTAATGCCCAGGAAGCACCTGAAAACAATAAGCCAAGACAACAATTTCAATTTGACATAGATTTACATGTTGCATCGTTTATTTTAAGGCACATGCAGCGGTGCCCCTTTCAATTTAAGTAAAACCTGCACCAAAGAAAGAAATTAGTATTTAAAGCCAAGCAAGAGCAATAAAAGCAAGAAAATCACTTACTTTGTTGTGTTATCACAGAGGATGGTCTGAATACAGTATTTTACTATGAAATAATACAGTAACATGTTGTGAAATCCTGGTAATAATGTATCCTGTACATTCACAGTAATTAACTGTGAATGTATTGATTTAACTGTGAAATTCAAAATTACAGTATTATATTGTGAACATTACAGGTAAAGACTGTAAAGTGGTAAAACAGTAATTTATTGTAAAATATTACAGCTAAATATTGTGAAATCATGGTAATATTTTACAGTGTGTTTCTTGTCAATCCCAAGATGAACAATTCCCCAAAAAACAGCACCATGATGGAAATATATTTGTTCCACTAGAATATATTTGTATATTCTTGAGAATATCAATCAGTGGCTTTGAGACCCATTTCTTAGTAGAAAATAAAGCATCACAACCCATGCATTCTCATTATGCACTCGTATTTATTTCAGCATCCTAATCCATTTCCCAACTGACACATATTTGCATTTCAGCTCTGACAATGAGTGAGAGTACTTGCCCTGTGTACTTTGCATGGTTGGCAATAGTTATTATTGGTAGTCACTGGCTAGAAAAGCAAAGCATTTAACTGGAGCCAAGGTTAGAAACCATTGAAATAACCCAACACCCACATAGACCTATTTTACGGCTTCCTGAGTGGAGATTTTTACATGATTGGGCGTGTTTGCGTAATCTTGTTTCTCCTTGGTACTTTCCATTTATGAGCCCCTCTACATCCACCCTTGAGTCACACACATTCCCTAGGGCACAAACCATAAAGTGATCGCTCGGCTTAGGTTTTCATCTGCCATCTGTCCCCTCAATACATTTTGTCTCAAGGTGACTTACAATGTGCAAAACCTTTTTCGGTCTTCATAGAGTGGACACAATCATCTCAGTAGATGAGTAGCTGCACTGAAAGGCTGCTGTTGTAAGCACAAAGAGAGATTTCATTTGAAATTTGATGGTCTGCCAAGAAGGATTTTTAACCTACACCATCCACAAAGTTTGGAGAATTTACATTTCTATATGTACTAAAAAACGTTTCCAAACACAGGCATATTCTCTGGTTCATTATCAGGCAGAGTTATCCATCATCACTTGAGCTTTGTAGATTCCAGACTCAGTGTTTTCTTTCCATTTCCTCAGGCCAGACTATTGGAGGATATCTCAAAAGTGACACTTATATCAGCTCTATATAGTTCATGATTAGGGGAAGGGGTTTGTTCCTGAAAAAAACCTCTGTAAAACTTTTGCCAAGAGATATTCCATGCTTAATATTACATCGAAAAATGGCTAATTCAACTTGACGGATCTGTGTAAATGGCAGAGAGCTGGAAGTTGTTGTTGAATATTTGAGACATCCATCCTTGTTCAACTGGTTCATTATTTGTTAGACTCGGATTGATTAAAATGTTTATCATGTCATATTTTCTTTATTAAAGCAGAATAATTATGTTATTTTTCTGCAAATCAATCTCATAGAATTTTTGCAGTATTAACACTATACTGCTGTTTTCAGATATGTATAATGTATACAGACATGTTAATATTTCTGTCATGATCACCAAAACAAAAATATACTTTACTTTGCACAGTTAACCTATTCATTCCGTGATCTGGTTATTAGATCACATTTTATATTGAGCCAAAATAGAAATCCCACAAAAACAGCAGATCTCGCCAACCTTGCTGACTTTTCTAAATTCAACCAGAATGATTGCCAGCATTAAAAGGCAAGCTAAACTTAGTTGAAACTTGCGCAGTCACCAGCTGGTCTTTGTCTTGTAACACACAACTAAATATTTTCCTCCACAGACTCTTTCCTCTGTGTGTTAGGAATTTAATTCGGCCCACGGCTACAGTACAGGATGGGAACTGTTGCTAAGGACACCAACACATGTTTTGCTGTTTGACTCTGATTTGTCTTGGCTGATGCGTTCCTGAAACATAGCTGTTAACATACAGCCTGTTGATAAGCCAAAGCAAAATTAAGAATCTCCCTACTGGGCGATTATTGAATCACTTACGTGTGTGTTCAGACAGTGAGCTTACGTTGTGGATAATAACAATCTAATGATGTCAGTTTTATTTATAAAAACAAAATTATCCTTAGACAGCCAGGCTCTCCTATATCTGCTAAGTCAAATTGCGCTACATTTTCAACGAACAAGACTCAAGGAAACGTTACGACTCTTGTGGAATTACCTTAACTTAGTAAACTTCTAAAATAACAATGTACTGCTGAACAGTACACAGATGATCCATATGGTTGATTCATGAAGAATAGTATCCAACACAAATGTTCATCTTGTCATCTCTGTCTCTTTGCCTGCAGGCTAATCACCTACACCTGGCTGTGCCTATAGTAACTTAACTCATTCTACACTTGAGTTGCATTCAAATATTCAAATGATGGAAAAAATGTTTGATGTGCATTTTTTCACATGTACAATATAAACACTTTCCATTGCGTGTCCAACGGAAATGTCGATTTATTTAGTGTTTTTTGCTTATTGAATAATTGTGTATCTTGATTATGGAATCTTGTGTGGCATCCTTTAAGCTTGCTATTACTGTGAATGTGAAACTGTAAGAGACAAGACGAGAAAGGGTAGGGAACAATGCCTCGCATCAGTGTTCCTGCCTGATGTCAGTTAGTAAACATATTTTTACCAGTGTACCCTACTGTTATAGACAAACAAGTTGAAAATGGGTTTAATGGATTTCCAGATTTACTTCTGGGTTACAATTAACCTAAAGGCTCCATGTTATTGTTTTTGTAAATAATACATTTCTGGGATGCACCTTCAAGTATACTTTACATCTGTCTGTACTTTTCTTTGGTGCAGATTGAGAACTACATCAAAGAGAGCATGAAGGTGGAGATGGCTCAATTGCAGCAGAGCGCCGTCCACAATCACACTGCAGCCATGTTGGAAATGGGAACCAACCTTCTTTCTCAGACTGCTGAACAGACGCGCAAGCTGACTGACGTTGAGACGCAGGTAACGCTTTTAAAACAGACACTTGCACTAAGGCTCACAAACATGTTGATGTGCCCCCATTCAATTCGCTCTTTATGTCTTTCTCTTGCACACACACGCTGAGAGGATCCATCATATGCGTCATTAACTCAACAATTCCACAATTCACTGCCCCAAAAAGGTTACAGAGCACTGGCCAAACACAATACTGATGCTATGTAAATGCCTAACCCTCCTGTGACTTATTTGGCTCAGTTTCCTTTTAGTGTTTATATGGAGGATTTTGAGTGGGAGGTGATGGAAAGTTGTGAAGTTAGCGTTGGGTAATTTTTGCTAAAGCACTACAAAGATAACTGTTTGCAAAGTTAAAAAAGATAATCATAGCAGAGATGACAATCTCCTAAGTATAACCATGTGTTTGGGGAACACTTGACAAATGAAAACAAAGTTGATGGTTTCTATGTGCAGTGTGTTTTTCCAGTGTCTAAAAAG
The DNA here is from genome assembly GCA_943591055.1 of Gobionotothen gibberifrons. Classification (NCBI taxonomy): domain Eukaryota; kingdom Metazoa; phylum Chordata; class Actinopteri; order Perciformes; family Nototheniidae; genus Gobionotothen; species Gobionotothen gibberifrons. The sequence continues at coordinate 2,607,766 of CALSBZ010000012.1, read as the reverse complement.
CCTTAAATACAGACCTGCCTTTTTTGTTTCTCTTTAGGGTTTGGTGCACATCAGCAAGATATTAGCTAGTATTATTGCTCATACTATGTATAGAGGCATTATATAATCTACTGTATATATCTGTGGATTTCTTATCATGGCAGGTTCTGAATCAGACATCGAGGCTCGAGATCCAGCTGCTGGAAAATTCTCTTTCCACTAACAAGTTGGAGAAAGAGTTAATGCTCCAGACCAATGAGATCAGCAAGCTGCATGACAAGAACAGGTAAACACAGACAACGCTTCAAGCAAACAACACACACACACACACACACACACACACACACACACACACACACACACACACACACACAATAAATACCATCAATTCTGCAGGAGGAAGGAAATAAAGATGATACATCGACACACAGAGAGCCGTTCTCTACTGCTGTTCTCTGCTGGATTGTGTAAACAAAATCAAAAGCTTGCTACCAGCTTTCATTGACTACCACATAGTTTGACAATTTTGCAAAACAATATTCAGTTGTATATACAATATCATAATGGGGAGTTTGCATTTTCTATTTCAGTAGATCAGTTCAAAATGCATGATGCTTTCCATGTTAGGCCCATTGTGCATTTCTTGCAAAATCATGCAATTTCAAATGTTGCTTTTGGATTTAATGTCTCCACATCTTGATTGGTGCTGTGGGATTGTCTAAGATTATATAATGTTTAAAAGGGTTTGGTCCCCATCTCTCATTGCAGTATCCATAGAGACTCAATGCAATCACTTTGGAAGAAAATGAAAACATAGCCTATAGTCTCTGGTGATACTGTTTTTTTAGTTATTCCTAAGCCATATTGAGATAGATTCCTGAGGGGACATTTTCGTAAGCTTCAGCAATTATGACATTATTTCATGTTGTGCGTGTCTTCTGTCAATTTTTCCTTTACCAAATCTATAATGGTGGAGAACATATGATCAGTTGATGAATTTGATGTCAGCTTGCATCATCTTTCAGGAATTAAATTGTACGCTGGTGATTCTCAGATACTGAACAGCTTGTTCATTTACCTCAAATGAATCCCAAAGTATATGATGAACGTATATGTTTATATTCTGTGGGGCACACATAGCAACCAATCCTCAGACATCACTTTCTGAAGTCTTAAGCTAAATTCATGTTTTCTTTTCCCATATTGCTCATTGGGAAATGGTTTTCAAGTAAAGGGTGTATATCACCACCTATTGATATTTATTACTCAGTGTTCATCACAAAATAACAGCAGGAGGCAACAAGGGTGAAAGAGGGATTCAGCTGATACATAATCAGTGAGTAACTGGTAATATAACAAGTTGCAAAACAATCTTAAATCCGCACGAAGAAATCTCATTCCAGCGCATTTGGATACCCTGAAGGACCATAGTAATTAGCAATTTAGCTATCTTATAAACAAACTTTTCATCCTATTTTCCTTTCCGCAGCCTCTTGGAGCAGAAGATGTTCGAGATGGAGATGCGACACAGGGAAGAGCTGGATACCCTGAAGCAGGAGAAGGGGAGTCTCCAGGTCCTGGTGGGGAGGCAGAGCGGGGTTATCGGGGAACTAGAAGCCCAACTAAACCGGGCCTCAGGAAATGGCACGGCCCTGCAGAGACAGCAGCAGGAGATGATGGATACCGTCCATAACCTGCTCAACCTCTGCAACAAAGATGGAGGTAAGCCAACTGGAATCGAAGGGTCACATGCAAAGAAGTTTGGAATCTTTGTTATAAATATGCTCTTACAAAATGGCTATCGCATTAGGAGCATTGGCAGTTTTATTGTGCTAAAACCAAAAAGCCAGGTAGCTGAGCATCTCAAAGAGGGACAAATCATTGAAATACTGGAATGGTTTAGATGCTGACAATAAGCCTTGGTACTGTGTTTTGAAGTTAAACTGAGTGAAAAGAAGAAATCTTTGACAACCTGGACATGAGGAGAGGACCTACCGACTGTTTTGCCTTCTTCTCACCTACAATATATTGTATGTTTGATTACATTGAATACTTTATAGAGACACTCATGGTCCCCAGAGGATAAAGCTTACTGACTTTGGTGATTTTCTCACTTTTTCACTTGCATTTGTGGTTTAGAGTTTGCTGTCCATTACATGAATCAGCGTGAAATGTAGTCACCACAGGCAAGGAGTAGTTCGGTTTTTCACTACTTTTTGGAGTCCGCTTGGAGGACACATTCCACATATACGCAGAAAAGAGCTACGCTAATACCATTTATTTATTTTTTAAACCGGTAGGCAAATGTTCATATTGAGCCTTCGCATACAGTTTCTGATGAAGAAATGTGCGTCACATGGACCCAGAAGTGCTCATGAGTTTTGGAAGTATAAGACAAAGTACAACAGGTCTGGTTCTACTTTGAAACCCTGAGGCAAATCAAGAACATCCCCTGTGCACTGGGTTGGTCAAACCGAGCGTAGAAAGGTTTATGTTTATGTTTCAGCAGAGGAGAAGGCTTGTCAGTAATCTGTTGATTGGTTTTAGTCTGATCCAAAGTTTGTCTACCCCCACAAGCAATGACCGAAACACAAGAAAATGCCTATTGACCCTTGCCAGACCACAATGTGAAAAGCTACTTTTGTGGATTGGCTGATCAAGGCTATAACTACAGTATAAAGCAGCTTTTGTTTTTCCCACTATCTTCCTCTGGTCAGCTACAACATCTTTGATTTTACAATCCTCATGAAATCAGGATGACACCAGTTCTATAAACCTTACCCCATACTGGGAGACACGGGGATGCGATGGCTATTAAACCCTGCATCACTGAGAGCAGCATGAAGAAAGAAACACAGTTCTTATTGTAACCTGATGTGCTCCTCTTAAAGAGCATTGGTGCCTCTCATGAACCAGCATGTTGCTCTTCTTTTGTTGTTGTTGCAACAATCACTTTTCACGCTTCACTTCCTAAAGTCTGAGAACACTGCTTCTCTGAAACGTCAAGCATTACTCTGGTCATGATGTATCAGGATTATGTTAGTCTTCTGAGTCTCTCCCTTCTGTTAACAGAGACCAGGGATTTCCCTTTTGGCCCTTCTTTTGACCCTGCAGGAATTCAACCTCTCATGTTCGGTCAAATGCAGTGAACTCATTTACCCCTTTTTAAGCCGGTTAAACGCCGAACCAACTTGATCCTAACATTGGCCTTAAACCCCATTGGTCACAGGAGATTTGACATGAATTCTGTGTCGGGGGATCGGTTGCAACTTCATTTCCATTTGTGGACTTCCTGCACAGACGCCTCGAGACCTCACAGTGCTTCTTGAGGTTTCCTGTCAGACAGGAAGCAACAAGGATATGAAGGGATGTAGGAGTCATGATTGGATAACTACTAGACATGATTAACACATGCTTTGTATTTATCATGCTGCTCCCTTTCATTATTTTAATGTTCCGTGCAGTAGAGGTCACGGGCGGCCTCCACTCACACTCCATGTGTTTAGTCTGGATTTGTGTAATGTGGCATTTAATTACCAGAGGTCTTTTGAAACCTTTTTGGCCGTGATCTTCATGTTAAGATTCAAGTGTTTCCTCATGCAACACTACTGGTTTTTAAATTGTACTGGCTTTTGTAATCTGCCAAGTTTCTTTATTTTGCCACCTTTTTATGCTACTTTTATTATCAGTAGGGTCAGTAGGGCAGGGCACCACAGCGCGTCCCACTGTCTGTGATTGGTGGTTACCTTAATGAGAAGCGATAGAAATGGAATGTTGCCACCGCCGCTCTGTGGTTGGTCCTTTCCTCTTCCATGGTGGCGTTGAAGGTTGAGGCGGGCCGGCGGGTCAGAGGTCTCCCCTTTCTTCACCCCAGCCTGAATAAGTCAAACTGAAATAGCTCCCCGGGGACATCCCGTCCAAAGGAGGTGAAGGAGTAGGTAGATCTCACCGATCATGGGACCAACTGCCACTGCTTTTCGACAACATTTAAAACACAGTAGCAACAGAGCTCTTTCTTTTTCCATTTTCAGGGGAGTGCTTTTTTTTGTTTGAGAAACGGATCGGTGCTTTCATTTGCGGAAACGGTTAGCATTTCATGCCATCGAGTGGCGTCTGCTTGCGTAAGCCTTTGTTTTGAAACCTGAGCCTGAGTATTTCCTTTTTAAAGCCTGAACTGAAATCGTCCTTGACTTTGCT
>CALSBZ010000012.1:2563807-2586017 GCA_943591055.1 Gobionotothen gibberifrons | reverse complement strand
ACACACACACACACACACACACACACACACACACACACACACAGAGCGAAACCTGCCCATTTATACACACACCCAAGTGCTTATAATATACTCGCAGGCCCTTATCCAAACTTGCCATATCCAGTGGTCATTTGGTGCCACTGATTAGAAACATGACTCACCCTTACATTGTAGGATTATAATGTATTGGTTTACTGGCTTAGTGAATTCCCTACGGTGACCCGCAGTCACACTTTTTACTCTGCTGTACAAATCAGCCATTTACACAGCTGTCCAAATACAGAAGTCTTTCACGTTAAATGACTTTGTTTCCTGGGGAGTCTTCCAGTCTCCTTCTTTGAGCTGTTCAAGCTGACGCCTCGGAGCTACACGCTTCACAAAGGCTGGTGGTGCATACAGAGCTCTGTCTACTGAATGCATAACATATTTTTGTATTTGTTTCTTTCTCATCGGAAAACCCAAACTGGGTGCGAGGTTCACTTCACGCCCCATGGTCCCCTGTTGTCAAGAAAGGAACTCAGGAAATTGCTTTCCCTGGGAGTGAACGGTACTTAATAATATAGACCTCATTGGCACTCTTTGGATGTGCAATCATCTTCTTTTGGGAAACAGTGAAACCGAGAGGGCGTGAGAGAAACAGACATTAAAAGAAGAAAGGCAAGCGTGTGATGCAGCAGGTTAGGGGAAGGCGTGCAACTGTAAAGTTGGCGAAGGGATGAAGGGATTGTCCGATCCGCCTGCAGCACTTCCCATTCACACCTCGAGTGAGTTCACAGTGGGACATACCCAGAAGAAATCAGTTTTCAATTAGTGTGTTGGGTGTAAAGGAATTCAACATGGGAGTGACGGCTTATCATTCCCATGGACAGGCTGTTTGTTGGAAAAATCCTCAGAGTGAAAAGTTGGCAAGGAATATTAGTTGCTATCTCTTTGAATCTTGCATTGGATGGATAGTAGCCATGTGATTACCAGCAGATATTTATAATAACACCATCACTCAACAATAGCTTTCTGTTTCTGTAGCACATGTGAAATCCATTGCGAAATTTCAACTAATAGTATGTGACTTTTTGTATTGTTAGTAGATATTCAGAGGAGAGTTTGTGCCAATAAAAAGATGCACGTTGACATTTGTTCACAGCACTGACTTGTTTTGGACTAGTACAGGAACTGGGTAGCATAACCTTAACATACAAAGGTGATGACACCAACTTCAGAAACCCTTACCCTTGTTTTTTTAAGATATATATATCTCTAACGTAAGTTTGCTAGAATGATGTACTTATGATGTACCGATTATATTGGTAATTAATAGATGGATGTCATGAGATGCCTCCATGTTCAAATCAACAGTACGATGCCCCAGCCTTTAAATTCACCACTGTCTTTAAAACGTCCAATTTGGTAAATATTTAAGATGTTAAGCTTAGTGTCAGCCGCCATAGTAAAGGTTCGGCACAGTGTGCACTCCAGTTATTGCACAAGTATCGTAATGCTTTTTCAATAGAAAATCCTTTGAATTGGGCTTGATAATACCGTAATTTCCGGACTATTAAGCGCACCTGAATATAAGGCGCACCCACTGAATAAAAAAACAAAACGTATTTTGTACATAAATAAGCCGCACATGTCTATAAGCCGCAGGTGCACCTGTGAGACCCGGGGAGAGTCTCCTGTCAGGAGAGAATGAATGTGGAAGAGCGGGACGGTCGGTCACCAACCGGAGCGGCTTTAAACCGTGGCCGGTGCTCGTGCTGTCAGTCCTGGGCTCTGCTGCAGCTGCGGCCGCGGCCGCTGTGGGCTGTGTGTGCGCTCTCTATACCCCATACTCAAAAGGCAAGAGCGTGTGCCTGTGGACAGAGGTGTGTCTCGCGCACACAATGATGTGCAAACTGCTACTTTTACATACAGTTTTGTGTTGACCCAGTCTTCGAGCTCATTTTCTAGTATCACGCTGCTGTTTCTAATGGAAAAATCCATAAATTAGCCGCGTCATTGTACAAGCCGCGATGTTCAAAGCGTGGGGAAAAAGTAGCGGCTTATAGTCCGGAAATTATGGTATATATATATATATATATATATATATATATATATATAAATGATGGCCTAGCAGCAACAATAGAGCAGTATGTTTGGTTTCATAAAATGAATAAATGTTCTAAAACAGTAGAAACCATGTAGACAGGTTGTGTATTAGCCAGTAGTCGGTCAGTATTTAAGGTGTGAACGAACACACTCTGGCCCTGCGGATGGAAATGTGATTCCCAGACATTCCTTACACTACATGCTCTTTCCTCTCTGTCTCCCTCACTTTCCATCTGTAATATTTTTAAATAATCTTTCTTTATTTCCTTCTCTATTTGATCTTCTGTCCTCCCGGCTAATGTTGTTCCAGGTGTTCTACATGTACTCAATCAAAATAAAAAATAAATGCCTCTCAAGAGACATTTCTTGTAGCATGTTATGTCTCCTTGCTGTCTTTATTGCTTGCACTGCTCACTCCAGCACACTCCTCTCCCCCTGATGTGTTTTCGTGTCCTGACTCCCTCCTCCTCCTCCTCCTGTCTTTCAGGCTGTTCCTGAAAAGCCACAGTGGGACGGCAGGCAGACAGAGCAGCCTCGTGATCCACGGAGCAGACTTCAGCACCAAGGACATGGACAATGACAACTGCATGTGCAAGTGTGCTCTCATGCTCACTGGTGGTAAGTGCATCACAGTGGGAATAATCATACATTCCTTTTTCTTTAAATAACACATCTAAATGCTCAACTATGTTCACTAGCTGCTCACGTAATGACCGTCTGCCATCAAAATCTATTTTGAAAGGGAGTCCTGATCAAAACAGCAGCCTAAGAAATGTCACATAAATGAATAAACATCAGACTTAATACAAAACAGCAAAAAAGTTCAAACAGCAGCAGATCCTGTCTCGTTTACTATGAGTTTTGGTTTGCCTTGTATTGCAGTGTGTTTGATGTCAAATGCACAGTTTCCTTGTCAAATTAAATTATGTATTTGCCTTACACTCTGTATTTCTAAAAATAAAATAAATAAAGAACACTAGGCTTATTTTTAAAACTATTTAAAGGAGAAAAAATCCGTGCCACATGCTTTGCTGATAGTGGGTGAATGAGTGTGCAGTATGGGGGGTGCGTGTGTGTGTGAGGTGGGTGAGGGACATTACAAAGGTGTGTAAATCTATTCTATACAACACAGTTTGTTCATCATTTGAAAAGGATTTTAAAGCACAACAATACTAATCAAAAAGCGTTAACACAAATATCTCGTAACGTAGATCCGACCTCTTCATTCTGCTCCAAGTGCACCAGAATGATGCATTTCAAATGTACAACATGTTCTTTGGAGCATGCCGCTCTGATGTGAGCAACACACCGTCACCTGATCCACTACTTAAAGCAGCTCCAAATGATCATTTCATCATTTGCTGTCCTTTTCTCTTCTGAATAAGTTTAGCAAGCCTGAAGTTCTCCTGTTTCTTCCCCCATTAGAATTATATTCAGAAACTCTTTCTCACTCTGTTATTAAAGTACAATGTCATGGAAATCATGCATAAAGAACAGAATATGCCATAGTTGTCATAAAATGAATCTTTAAGCATGTGTATCTTTATGGCAGCAACAACTGTGTACAATAGCATGATGTAGCCATTCTAAAAAGCAATTTTCTCTGATTTGCTTTTACGATCAGTCCCACCATGTTCACTGCCCAGTCATTAGTGCAGGCCATTGTGATCACAGCCTGCTTTTGACATGCTTGCAACAGGCTAACATGGCCACTTATACCTCTATCTGCACCTATTAGCCTATATTCCATATGCATCCCCACCCATGCACTGTGGTTGGCAACCAGCACGATATAAAGATGCCTGGGCGCGGCACCAAGTGTCAGGGAGATTTAAAATGACTCTGCTTCCCCTGCTGTGTAAGGGGAGCCTGGTGACCCTCGCTGTCACCTCATAGCAGCTCCATTGCTGTGAGAGTCTTGACCTGGTACTAATCAAGCATTTGAAAGTGCAGATTTAAGATCAGGTTTACCTCTTAGGTCATTTTGAATGCACTGGGTTAAAGGGAACTGGCATCCGATCACTAATCAACACCCCCTACTCCCGCTTGATTCATAGCCTGCCTATGGCCAGCCATAATGGAGAGGCATGACAGCATGTAGCCTGAGTGGAGGCCCAACCCAGCCCTGTGCTACAGTAAATACAGCATATCAGTTGATTTATTCCCTGCATGTAAATGATGTAAGTGTCTGGAATATACAAGAGGAAAAAGACTTCTGCTACATTTATGAGGACAACTGCAGCATGCCGTGTGAAGAGTACAGAGGAGGATATACTGTAGACACACACACACACACTGTAATGTATATATTTACACAGCACTAGAACACACAGTAGGGGTTCAGCCCTGACAGTAGTAGGTAGGGAGATCCCTGTCCCATGAGAACAAACTGAAATAGACACTTCTTTTATTTTTTAAAGAAGACATCCCCACTGTTTTTACAAGTCTTTTAAAATCTCTGGTCTGGAAACAGAGAGGGTACCGATCATTAATCCCAAAGCTTTGCTGCTGTGCACACTGAATGTTTATGTGTGCAATGAAAGTCGTGTGGTCTGCAGTTCATCAACAAGTGAGGGATGGCAAGTGGGAGACATTCACTGTTTTCTGCATTAGCACTCAGCAGGGGGTCAAACAGTGTCTCAATAAAATAAACCGGCAGGTTGCACTTTGTGATGCTGTCAAACCCCGTACCGCCTATGTATCAACCACACAACACCAGATTTACTACTGCTACTGTCTACTATTTCTCTCTAACTTTCAACATTTTTGGTTTTCAAGTGGTTTGAACAAATTCTGTTGAGATTTAATTATATCTTACAAGCTTTTTGAACGTTTTCAGGGCTAGTAGAGGGTGGTAGAAACACATTTTATGCACAGAATCAACATATTAGCTACTAACAAGGTGTTTAACGTATTGCATTTGTATACGTCCAGAACATTTGAATTGTAATCCAGTAGCTCTGTTTTGCTCTTGTGTGGAATTGAAAGTGGCTTCATTAGAGTTATTTGCAAAAAATAATATTAAAGAGGCTAAATGCCCTTATAGACGAGGGGAACTGCACAGTTGTCAGACAAAATCCCTGTGTATTTGTCACCACAACCGATAACTTTTTCACTCTGCATAATTATTTATTCCATTTCTAATTTAATAAGACATTTACACATTTAACCTTTACCCATTTTTGGTCCATCAACACATGTGTCTGACAGAGCTCCCCAGCTTGAGAAACCATACCTATAAAAAGCTAGTGCAAATCATTACTGTTTCAAACTGCTTTCAGCATCCTGAAACTCTAAACAGCTGTAGAAATGTAAAGAGGTGGCCACCAGTTGCCATGCTATGTTGTGTACGTGTCTTATGCTGTAGCAGCGATCAATGTAAAATGTATAATGTGCGACCCCTGCTAGCAACAAGGGCAGAACGCTACTCCTGATTACTGACAGGTCTTTTGAAAAGTCAGGCTGTAGGCCGCCGTGGTATTTAAATGTGAGAGGAGAGGCACTACGATGTGTCACTCTGTGACGGACACGTGCCATGCCTCGCATATGTTCTATATCTGACTGTATCCGCGAGGACCTGCTCCCTGTTCAGATATAAGATATCTAGGATGGAATGGATACGTTTAGTACATCTGTCATCAGAAATATATAATATTAGTAATAGCATAGCAACACGTATACTCACTTGAATTCTTTAAACATATATATATACTCAATTTCAAAAGGTGGCAGGTAAGATATGCCAACACAACACAACAAAACAATTAGGCTAAATATAAATGAGCTTTAAGCAAGGTAAGATAAAAGTGAGGATCACTGAGTCTTTAGGAATCTAAAGAAGCTGCATGGTGGATATTTATGGGCAGGGTTTTTCCACAGATGCAGTCGATAATGAGAGAAGGCCGCCTCTCCATATTTGTCAAAGTGTTAACTGCTTCTATGGCCTTAGCGAGAGAGAAACAGTTGCCCCCCTATAGAGCTGCTACAACATTTAGAACTAGCAATACATTTCTTGAAATCCGTCTAAGACAAGAAGCCTATGTGCATCTTAAATTGTATAAAAGGCCTTTTAAGTCCGAGCACATCTACTCTCTCTTTTTAGTGCCAGATATCCTTTAGGGAAAGTATAAAATGTGTCACCCTGGGAGCAGAATAAAAGTTTCCCATGACATTCAGTACTTTGATGTCTGCTGTGCTGGAGCTCGTGCACACGCACACTCTTTGCTTTAAATAGAACGAGGTACGGAGAGCGTTCAGCAACAGGTACTGGCATGCCACTGAACCATGTGGCAGTAACACATTGAGCAGATAGCAGTGAAATGGTGTCCCATGGCCCAGTGGGAGAGGCCATGGGAAACTTCCAACCTTTACCAAGGACACAACTTATGATAAAGGTGAATTTATCAACACCTTGACAAAACAATACTTAATGAAATGCCTTGTCTGTTGCTAAAATGCTTTGTTTGTCCTTTTCCCCACTTCTCTCTACTCAGGTTGGTGGTTTGATGCCTGCGGCCCGTCCAACCTTAACGGCATGTACTTCACCCAAGGGCAACACATAGGGAAGTTGAACGGTATCAAGTGGCACTACTTCAAGGGCCCCAGCTACTCGCTACGAGCCACGGCCATGATGATCCGCCCCCTGGACTTCTCCTAGTCTTTTGAACTTTGACCTTCCAAACGGCTATGTAGAACATTACAGGGACGCTTCCTATTTTATCCTCTAGTCTCATCTCATTTCGCTGGCTGTTGGAGTCAGCCAATACATATTTTTTATTCAACCTGGTCCATCCCCAGAGCAGTGGTGATGGCTGTGCTGCTGCTGTTGCTTGCTCACCTTTCCCCTCCATGAACTGGAAGTCAGCCACGAGGAGGAAGTCATGCATGGTTCACCTGAACTGATCTCTGTTCCACACAGATTCACAAACTTGACACAAATAGGTGGGTTATCTCACATGAAATGTGTGCACATTTTGAGCACAATGCATGGTGTCAAACTAAATATTTTTGCATTTTTCGTTTTGGACCTGCGGCTGTAATAATAATGAGGACTGGAACTCTTCTGAATGGAAAGTAGCGCTGACTCTTAAACTGCAGGGCAGAACTTATCTGGATGAGAGATATTGCTTTTTAAAAAATGTTGCTCACAGAGCCCATAAACGTTACCCTTGTATTATATATTGTGTTTTTTAGTATATTTGTTATCCCAACTTTAGACGGCATATAAAGGGAGATGAAATTGTATTTTGTACTGTACAGTGTATTCTGAATTTCTATCTTTGTTGTGGATAAAAAACGTAGTGTTTAAGGTGACATTGAACTTCAAGTAATGACTTTTTAATAGTTACCAATGTCACAGTATTTGCTGGCAATTACACACGAGCTGTCTCGACACAGTGTGATGATTTGTAGAGTTCAATATGCTGGGGTTGTTATTGGACTGCGATCTATTTGCCTTTTTTATTGGCCGAGAAACTATGAACACCTGCCAACATTCTGATTATGAACGATCACCTTACTTCTGCTGAATATGAAAAACAAGGTCATTAATACAGATGCACATTATTAGTGATGTATAACAATTATAGCTGTGTGCAGATGGAGAGGGGAGAGAATGCATGAACAACATTTAATACACAGATATACAGAATACTCCTGAGTGTAATGATGAAGTGTCACGTCATTATTCCTCTATATTTACAACGATGTAAGTGCTTATATTAAGCTGGTGTCCCACATGTACAGAGTGATAAAGATAGAGGTGGAAGTTCATATTAATCAATCTTATTTCTAACGTCATGAAACATTAACATTATGAAGACTGCTCCTAACCTCTCAGCTTAAGACAAAGAGCAGATCTTTAACACAAGTCCCATCCAAGAAGTTTCTCACAGACATCCACATGACACAGCCTCAGCCAGTTTCTGTTTCTCATCAAAGCAGCTTTGGAGAAAAACAAAAGCAGCTGTTATAGGATGTGAAGCATGAAATTAATGATTCCAACAAGTAGTTTGAACACATATTTCATAACTTCAGCTTCAGAATCTCCTGTGGAATATTTACTAAAGGTACATGTGGCGAGGGCAGAGTTTATCTGGAACTTGTAAAGCCACAATTGACATGTTTATTAGCATAACAATTGCATAATTTAATGTGTGTGTGTACGCAAAGCAGCTTTCCTGAGGAAGGCTATTCTTTTTTTCTGTTTATCTGCCAGTAGTACAATGGTGTTTTGAAGTTGAGCATAAAACATAGACACTAGGATAATAGCCCTGGAGAAATGTGCCTTTGATAACTCTGCTTTTACCTCATCGAATTCCAGATTTGCAGATTTATTTAAACATCTTTTGTAACATGTGGAAAGTTTTGTGTTGCTAGATTAAATAAAAGAGAAAATCTTTTCATAATGTGTTAAGGCTGCACTCGTTGTGCCAAATTAATGTAATGATCGAGGGGTTTAAAATTAGGGTTACAAGCTTGCTATTTTAAAGTTGAAATCTCCTGATACAAACGCTACATTGTATCCCATACAAAGAAAGTACATGTTGAAGAAAGAAAAGATCCATCACATTGATAGGTGTTCTTCTAGGGCTGGCCAACAGAGGGGGCAGAAGTACTCAGATTGTGTACTTAAGTAAAAGTAGAAGGAAGTGTAGGAATACTCTGTTAAAGTAAAAGTGCACAAGTATTGGCATCAAAATACTGTATACTGAAGTACAAGTACTCATTCTGAAGATTGTTCCATTTCAAAATAATATATATAATATACATGTTTTGATTATAATTATTCATCACTAAAGTGTTCTCAAAGCTGGTAAAGGTGCAGCTAGTTGTCATGACTTTGTATACTGCAGGGTAACTTGTGAATTTACTCCAGGTGTAAGTAAAGTCTGATTTAAGAGTTGATTATATTTCATTAATCCAAATCTGTAAAGTAACTAAAGGTATTAAGATAATGTAGTGGAGTAAAAGTACACAATTGACCTCTGAATTGTAGTGGAGTAGAAGTACAAAGTAGCATAACATGGAAATACTCAAGTAAATTACAAGTATCTCAAAATTGTACTTAAGTACGGTACTTGAGTAAATGTACTTGGTTACTTCCCACCTCTGCTGGCCAATATATTGATATACATGGATCATGTTTTCATTCACTTTGTCATATCCAAATCCACATATTCTTCAAAATCTCATTGTGTAAATAGTATATTTAGCAGCCACAGTAAAACTTACAGTATCATCACAATATTGATATCAACGTATTTAGTCAAAAATAATGTGATATTTGACATATTCACTGTGGCCCAGATCTACTTTATTCATCCTATTTTAGGACCAAATGAAATGTTTCAAACATTAAACTACCTCTCTGCCCAGGACGTAAAGTAACTATTGTCTCAAATGGTGACTCTCTTGCTAGCATTTGGCAAAGACATATTGCTAAAGTGTCAAACGATGCTGTCGGGACACTTAGTGTCTCCTCATAGTTGACATTCCTGGGCCTAATCAGAGGTTAAACAAATTACTGCAGTCTGCAACCCACTGGCGTCCTTCAGCGCCTGCACTGACCCGACACCCTCACTGGAATGTGTTCAATAGACCTCTGGAGCAGTGGAGTGTGAAGAGAGTCCGCACACGCTGGCAAACATCTATGTGGGTCTTAAGCTGTGTCCTTTGTTGGTATGAGGATAGAGGAAACAGAGAACCACTTCTGAACCAAGGGAAGTTTGTCTACGGTGGATATTTATGATGTCAAAGAGGTGTTTCACTTGTCAACTCCACATATGCACGTTCACACACACACACGAACAGGCCGCTCTGCTGAGCATGGATCATTTCCTGTTAGCTGAGGAAGAGGAGAGGGCTGCAGAGGCGATGGAACTCCCTGAGGGTCTGAGCTACATACAGACGGACAGCGCTGGACCTCAACCAAATCAGATATGACAGAGCACAGTACCTGCAGTAAGAACACTCGGGGCCCTGGATCCCCTAAAGAGACCACCTGCTCACATGGAAATGAATAAAAACATTAAAGATACATGGACAAAGGAAGTGGAAGTAAAAATAGATCATATATATTTTGCTCATCTGCTTCGCATCAGATTTTATCATAAACCGCTTTAAGAATGTGCTTCTAACTCTAGTATTATTAATCCAGTACAAAAGTTTTGCATCAACACAAACCATTATTTGTAACAGCTGACATTGTTGGACTTAAAAAGTGAAGTCACAAAGCGATCATTGTGTTGTACTGGAGTAGAAATTAAGTATTAAAATATGAGTAAAATTACAAAAAGGTCATTTAGATTTAAATCATGTGAGGTGCACATAGTAAAGCAAGGCACATAATCTACATAAACTCAAAATCAAAGAACACAAAAGAACCAGGTGAACACAATAAGGCGGGAAAACACAGACAGGAAGTAAACACTTATAAAAAAAATAGAAAACACAGACAGATTGTGACAAACTGCTATGTGAACAAAGCTAGTTGTCAAGTTAACTATCTGAAACAATTAATTATCAGACTATTGGGAGATTTTATTTTTCATGTAATTTAGCTAACATGACTTAAACATTATAGCTTGCTTTTGTGATTCCAGTTTTCTTATTTATGGTATGGTATTTATGGTTGTCCTGATTAGTATTAAATGTCATCTGTTGTGGCTTTCTGATGCTGTTTTCACATTTTCACGATTGCCAGGGCTCCGGAAAAGCCTTCACAGGCCAACTGCTGTCTTCAGACTTTTATTTGGAAATGTGTTTTATCACTGCATTGCTGTAAGTTGCACAGCATTTTTCGAGGGAAATTAAAGCCCAATGCTTTGGCTGTCTACGATATTGACGTCATTCTTGCCTGTTCTTAAAAAAACGACTGGGTTTCAATGTTTTCTTTTTGCGGGGCAATCTACAACATCAGCAACCAAAGAAATCTGTTTCACCACATAACTGGCATAAGATCGACCACTAATAAGGCATAAAAGCTGAAATGGCACTGGGGAATGAACTCGTAAATGTATCAAATGCAAGTCACCCGGCAAAAATGATATTGAAGCTGACATCAATGTGTGCAACTCCAAGTCATCTACTTTTCACTGCAGTAGAGTGTAATACCAAGTCAGCTGTGTGGTCTCCGCAGAACTATTAAGATTTGCTGTTGTAGAATCACAGTTCTTCTTATTATGTGCAGGACATTAAGATTTCTATGTCAAGATAAAAAGGCTTTCTATACAATGCAGGTTTGAGTACAACATCCTGTGGTTTAGCTAAATAAATAGAGTATAAGAATGTAAACGTGATTTGAGGTGAGGGACTCCCTCATCTAGAAAAACTCAAAAGAAGCCTGATCTGATAGATGGTCTGTGGGAGTGAGAATGACACTTGGTGTACACAGAGGGTGTGAAGCTGAGAAAGGCTGCAGGTCCCGGCAGGAGCCATTCAAACTGATAAAAGCATGAAGGCTTTTTAGTTGGACGAAAAGAGCTTAAGAGTATCTTTCTCTTTGAAATTGTAAGAAAAAGTCAAATCCTCTAACATGGATGCCAGAGAGCCTTTAAATCATTTTAAGACATCCTGAGAAGGTCAAGCTAAAGAGTGTTTGCTTGATTGTTTCATATATAAAATAAAGTGGGTTTTTTTCTTTTACCGGAAAACATTTGGAAGAATAAACCTGGCGATCCTATTTTAGGCTTTTGATTTCAGAGCTCAGTGTTGGTCACATTATAAAAGTTGATGTAACGAGTGAGAAGTGTGTGGCCAATTATTGCTCCAGAGGCTGCTGCGGTCAGAAGTAATGAAGTGTGATTGCTGACTGACGCGATGCTAGCCAAAAGCAACATGTTTTTATAAGATCTCTGGTAACAAGACCATGTCTCGAATAGGCCAGATGTTTTACTTACACACTCGATATCTCTAACATAGTGGATGTAGCATGCACATCTCAAAGCTTTAAAACCAAACTAAGTCTAATTTTTCTAATAACATTTACTAAGGTCAATATAAGTCAAGTCATGTCGATTTTAACTGTATAGCCCTAAATCACTTATTTCGGATAAGAGAAAATTCCCCAAACAAAATTCCTTAATGGGAAACAAATATGGGAAAAACTCTGGAAGAGCTACTGAGAAAGGATTCCTCTCCTAGAAGGGACAGACATCAAATATGTTATATAAATACTGTTGTGTTCTGTGTTTATAGCTGTGTGTTTGTGGGAGCCCCTAGTGGCGAGTGATAATAGTGCAGCTTTATTTATCACAAGAAATAGTCATACAGGAAGTTGTGTCAGTCAGTTGGGAAATTACGGGTGTTTCTCAATCTCGAGGATTCTGGCTTCCAAGCCAATATTTCAAGAATGCTACATCATCGAGTGCCCCCGAAGGACTGTTCCAATCTCCAGCATACTTGGAATTCCACCGAGGCCGCGTCCTTGGTTTGGGGGAAATGTCGAGGCTGCACATGGGTAGACTTCGCGTCCTTAAAATCCCCACAATGCTTTGCGCACGGACCAATTTCAAAAACCCTTGCGGAGAATGGCTGAACCGACGCAGCACACATTTAAATGTAAGTATGTAGTGGCGTAGAACATGTGTTGGTAAATATGTGACTTTGTTACATTTGTTTGTTATCACCAAAAATATGTTCCGTGAAAGTAAAGCAAGTTCATAATTAGATAGACATCGTGAGGTATTTATTTTCGGTACAGTTTATGTTGAAACCTTTAGAGAGAGTGGCACACTTGTTAGCCATGGCTTGGAAGCATACTTTCTTCGTTTCTGAAGGAAGTGACTTGGAAGTATGCAACTCCCAAGCCAGCATCCTCGCGATTGAGAAACACCCTCAATCTTGAGTAAAGCTGCTCCAGAGCCACTATTTCAAGCATACTACGTCATCGAGTGCCGCCAAAATACTGTTCCAATGTCCAGCATACTTGGAATTCTACCGAGCCTGGCGTACTTCGTTTGGAGAAATTTCGAGGCTGCACATCTGTAGACTCCGCGGTCTTAAAATCCCCACAATGCTTTGTGCACGGACCAATTTCCACAAATCTGTGGCGGAAAATGTAAGGCGGGGCCTCGCATATGACGCACACCTGCACACTTGCTAGCCTGTTCCACTCTTTGTTTTCCGAATGCCAGGAAGTATTCTTGCCTTGCTTCTGAAGCAAGTGACTTGGGCCGTTTCTCAATCTCGAGGATACTAGCTTCCAAGCCAATATTTCAAGGATGCTACGTCATCGAGTGCCGCCGAAGGACTGTTCCAATCTCCAGCATACTTGGAAATCCACCGAGGCCGCGTCCTTGGTTTGGGGGAAATGTCGAGGCTGCACATGGGTAGACTTCGCGTCCTTAAAATCGCCACAATGCTTTGTGCACGGACCAATTTCAAAAACCCTTGTGGAGAATGGCTGAACCGACGCAGCACACATTTAAATGTAAGTATGTAGTGGCGTAGAACATGTGTTGGTAAATATGTGACTTTGTTACATTTGTTTGTTATCACCAAACAAATGGGGTATATTAAATTAATTTTGTGACTATAACACGAAATGACACAAAGAAAACGGCCAAGACACACATTGAGCCCAGAAAATGAATGTTATTAAGGGCTGTAAATATAATAAGCCTGTGTCTAAAATGGACAACATTGTTAGGAGATGTAAACTATACAGGCAATTCTGCACTGCGGTCAACTCAGCCGTCTCGCAAGTTTTCTTTTCAAATCAGCAGCTCTTCATTTTTTCCCCTGCTATATTTGATGATCGATACAAATATTTGTTACCACAAGTTCTTAATACTACTGACACTGTTGGACTCAGTACTAGTTTGACTGCTACTAACAATACATTGAAGTACTTTTACTGTGTATGTTTTTGAGAAATCCTCTGTCAAAGTCCCCTCCTGAGAACAAAATCAGCCACTTCTGCTAAGTTTGATGAGGGAATTCTTTTTTGTTGCCATTACTGTAGTTCTTCGTGAGATTGATCCTGTTGGGCTCAGTACTAGTGAAACTACCCCCACAAATACTATAAAGTACTTTTACTGTGTACTTACTTTATAAACTCTTAATCTTGTGGTGCTTGAAGAAATACAGACTGGTTAAGCCGGCCAGGTTATATGCCTTTTTTAGAGCCCTTTTTTGCAATATTTATTAAAATGTCAGTAGTTATTTAAACAAACCACTATCTGAGGATAATACAAGCAACCATAACACACCCTTTATCTAGAGAGACATTGAAGCCCATGAAGAATTGATCCTTCCACAAATCTTTTCATCTGCTGTATTAATAAAGTTGCCACATGTTTTCAAATTCAAGGTAAGGCACTATCTGTGCAGAACACTACCAGACCAAGAAAAAAGCTATGGAAATGTTTTTG
This sequence comes from Gobionotothen gibberifrons, assembly GCA_943591055.1. NCBI lineage: Eukaryota > Metazoa > Chordata > Actinopteri > Perciformes > Nototheniidae > Gobionotothen > Gobionotothen gibberifrons. Next base: position 2,571,558 of record CALSBZ010000012.1, on the reverse strand, counting down.
TTTGCATTTTGCATTTGTTCTCTGTATATCTGTGGAGTGATGAGGCCCGGGCCTAGATGCCAAGCTCAAACTATATGCTGCTTATAATAAAATAAACATAAGAAACACGTGAGTTGTCTGACTGAACATTATTAATGTATACATTTTTATAAATTTTTTTTAATTATGAGTCCATTTATTTTATTGTATTTCCTTGAGGCTGGGGAATATATCCAGTATGTAGTTCAACATGCAAATGTTCTAATACAAGTAAGTATAAGTATAACATGGAAAAGGAAATAAAATAGGTTTAATAGGAGGATGTGGATTTATTTTCTCTCACCTTGTAATTACACAATCAAACCATCTATAATTTAGCTCTGGCCTTCACTCACAAAAAATCACATTTTGACTGACATGCAATGACTGGGACTGATGGAAGAATCTGCGAGGAATGAACTAGGAGCAGAGAAATAATCATATATTAAAAGACAGCAGCTTCATAAGAGGCCAACAAGAGTGACAGAGTGTGCTGAAGGATAGTTGTGACCAGCTATCCAGGCCAGACTCTAAATACTTTCCATGGTGTAAAATGCTGCTGATGGAGTACTAGTGCTGATATCAAGTCTACCATCCTCTTAAAATACTCTGTCCAACAATATAAGTCTCATGAAGAAAGGTGTTTTAACACGTATTCAAAATTGTAGAGAAACATGCATTCTTGTACTCAGGAGGGGACATTGACAGAGGATTACTCAAACAGTACACAGTAAAAGTAGGCTACTTCATAGTATTTGTGGGAGTAGTTTCACTAGTACTGAGTCTAGTCATTTTTTCCCTCATCAAACTTAGCAGAAGTGGCTTAGTTTTGTTCTAAGGAGGGGACATTGACAGAGGATTTCAAAAACAACAAAAAACACACTAGAAGTAGGCTACTTCATTGTATAGTGGTAGTAGGTGTAAGACTACTGAGTCCAGCAGTATCAATCACAGCAGGGAGCAGGGCACACAAGAACCACTAAACAGATTATTGCTCTTTAGCTAATATTAGCATGCTAACACGCTAAACTAAACTAGCATGGTAAACATTATACCTTCTGAACATTAGCATGTTGGCATGTCATTGTGAACATTTTAACATGCTGGTGTTGGCATAAGCTCAAAGCTCATGTAGCTCAAAGTACCACTGCTTCAAATAACAACTGCTTATTCTATTTAAAGCTGTTTGCAGTGAAAAGTGACACAGAAAACATCTTTAACATAAAACAGTGCCATTTAAATCCTATTTATATGTAAACACTCGCCACTCCAAAGAGCTCCTGTTTTCTTTTTTATCATACTCCTTCTGTTTCCATCCTCTTCATATTGTAAAACACTGTCATGACACCTGTCAAATAAATCCAAACCAGGGACCTTTATCCTCCTTCGTCTGGCTCCAGCAGGGCTCTCTGTTATCCTGTCGGTCCCTCTGCAGGGGACGAGGGTTTCCTCTTAGCCTCCTGGCCAGCCCTCTCCGACCCCTGTATTAAGTTTGCTTTAATTTATTGTCCTTCCATCTTTATTTATCAAGGCCAAGTTGCATAGTCAAACATTAACATACAGCCTCTTTTCGGAAGGAAGTATTAGTGGATTACATAGTAGTTTACTTTTCCTGGGCCAGAACCGATTTGTGTGGCTGGCCTCTTTGTCGAGGTCAGCATTGTAGGGAGGCAAGAACCCTCTGCACTTGGATCAAAACTGTAGCCTAGTTATCATTTGTCAAGACCCATATGTTGAGCTGTTACAAATGTTAGTTTTGACTGACAAAAAAAAAGACACAATCCTTTACACTCTGCTGTTTAGAGGTGCAAAACATCCTCTGAATTGTGGCAACTGTTTCTTTGACACATTTTTCAAAAATAAACTAAGCTACAGTACTGCTGCAATCAAGATGATAATTATGAATATATGACTCACTTATACACTAGGATGTTGATTTGATCATTGCAAAAACAGCATTCCAATTATGTGCCAAATCCCCCCGAGCATAACACACATCAGAGTTACTTTCAGAGGACAGAAAAACAGCTTTAGAGACCCTCACAGAGGCATTCCTGCAAAATTAATGCACATTAGTAAGGACGGCCAAAAACAACAATCTCAGAACAAGCAGTGAAAGGTAAACAAAGCAGCAACATCCCAGATGTGATAAGCACCAGGAGACACAGGTGCAGTCTCTCCACATTTGGACTTCCTGTTCCTTAAAGCCCCTGTCACACTGTCCCGAAATTGACTCCCGATGGACACACGATAAAGGAAATGTTCAAATTCGGCTCTGATCGTAACAGCATCGGGCCATTCGTGAGGGCATCTTAAGCCATCGTATGACCGCCGGTGGAGTTTCTCAGGCTCCGGCAGCAACTTCGGGAGCGGTGGCAACATATTTGGCATGACAAAGCATTGCCGAAGGTTCATTTTCGTGTTGACTTCGCGTGTCCATTTTGCCCTTCGTAAGGCATTCGTGAGGGCATCCTAAGCCATCGTATGACCACCGGTGGAATTTATCAGGCTTCGGCAGCAACTTCGGGAGCGGTGGCAACATCTTTGGCATGCCAAAGATTTTGGCACCGCTCACGAAGTTGCTGCCGAAGCCTGAAAAACTCCGCTGCTCACCTGCAGCTCCTCCCGCTGTGATGCAGCGGTGAACCGAGCAAAACACACACTTCAAGTCAGATCATCGCCCTTAGCTATTTTAATTACCTCTCAAACTACCTAAACTAGTTAGAAATATGTTTATTTTTACTGTCGGCCGTGTCACTCATTACTGGATCAGCTGCATGAGACAGACACTGACGCTGTCAGAAGATAGGGAGGGAAAAGAGAGGCTCCGTGTATTTTATATATAGGCTAGTCGTTATTCATTTGTTTTTAAAGCTCAATAAATAACAAAGAAAACCTTTGACCGGCACTGATGTTGCTACGATCAGAGCCGAATTTGAACATTTCCTTTATCGTGTTGTTTTATTGCACAACAAAATCATGTAAACATATTATGTAAATAACCCAATTTGTGTTCTGTGAAACTGAAAAGGATATAATATATTATTTTGAAGGCGAGTTGACAGAATGTTGTTGTTGCTATGGAAACAACACTACGGAGAAAACTTAATATCTTCTACATATAAAGACGGATAAAGTAAAGAACAAAGTCTGAAAATATCAGTACAGTATCATAGTACTTTAACATAATTGTTTTTGTAACTTTCGTTGCAGTTGTATGTCTTAAATGTAATGTAAATGTTGCCTTCGTGTGTGGTTCGGGGCCATCTTCGTGCGAAGTTCACAAATCCATATTCGTGTGTCCATCGGGTGTCAATTTCGGGACAGTGTGACGCGGGCTTTAGTGGGGTCGACCACCTGGTACATTTGGCCCAAAACTTAAGAGTGGACTTTAATTCAGGAAATGCACTGGATTCCCACCTGCAAAATGCATACATTTGAAGAGGCTGAGATGGAAGGAAAACTATCTGTAGACATTGTACATTTACTAGAAATTATCATATGGTTAATGGCTCTTTAATGAACATTATCACTTTTAGCACCCATGGGTCCACTGTTTGGTGTATTGCACTCATTTTGTCCCTCTGTTTTTTATCAAGTGTCTCACACAATGCCTCTCATAGACCATAATTGACACTAAAAAGTGCAATTACTAAGGCAGGAAAAGTAATCAAACAGAGTGAGATAGTTAGCCATAATACTTTCTTTAGTATAAGATGATAAACCATGCTAGGCAGTGCACATCATTGTGATTTAATTCAATATACTGTGTGACTGCTGCTGATGTGTTTTTCTACTAAGTTTATATCAAGTAAAAACTTAAAATAGTGAGTTGAAGAAACCGTTTAAGTTAAAGTTAAAGCCTTTTATTGTCATAGTACAAAAAATACAACGAGATTTCAGAGTGCAACCCTGTCCCAGTGTGCAATAACATACATAACATTAAAAACACGGAAGTAGGACAATAACATACATGACATTAAAAACACGGCAGTAAGACAGACAACATGAACAATCATACGGGGGGAATAGATAGTTAAAAATGTTGATATAAAAAATAATTAAAGTGCATTTAAAATGTGTATGAGGTGTATATGTGTGAAGATGGTTACGGTTATTGCATTAAGGTGGTTGAGCAGCCTGATGGCCCAGGGGTAGAAACTGTTTTTTAGTCTGTTTGTCCGTGATTTGAAGCTCCTGTATCTCCTCCCAGAAGGCAGGAGAGAGAACAGTCTGTGACCTGGGTGAGAGCTGTCCTTTATTATTTATTTGCTCTGCTGAGGCAGCGGGACGTGGAGATGTGTTCCAGAGAGGGCAGGCTAGGGGCAGCCGATGTTTTTTTTGTGTCCTTGTGGAGTTTTACAGTGCCTCAACAATGAAATCACAGCAGCCTCTGCTGGTAGACTCGCGCCCTCACAGACTGTTTGCGTCGACTGGCATCCAAATTGTTCCAGGTCCCTGCAGACCTGCTGCTGTCATATAAATACAAGCAGCCTCGGAGGTAATATCCAGCTATGCTTTGAAAGGGATATTTAGGAAAGTTCCAGGTGGTGCTCCACAAAAGAAACAGGCTTTGAGGGCTGCCAGATGGTTTCAGTGTCCTAATGTGACTTGTTTTACTAAATCTATTATAGTATCCAAAACTCTGACGCAGGAGGTATATTTATAATAAAATGTCTTTCTTCACCAAAACTTGAAGTTGGATGTTTCTTCCTTCTTTTTTTAAATCCTAAAGCATGGCTGTGTATATTTATATATAAATTACAGAGATTAGTTTGAATGAAATAAACACTTTCTTTTTGAATGTATTATCCTGTGAGATTAAAATATATATATATATCTATAAATATGATATATAAAAAATACAAACTTTAAAAAAAAACATATATTATTTAGTATCAAAGATAATTAATGAAGGATGGATTATAAGCCAATTGTGTTTGTAAAAGAAGCCTCTCAACACACCGTGAACGCCTTTGATTACCTGAGGTCAGAAACCAGTGTACTAGATCATTAGCAGAAGGCTGTATCCATCCTGGTGTTGTATTTCCTACCCTAAAGCTGCAATGAGCCTGTGTGTCCTTGTGGAGGAGCACTAACCCTGCTCTCAGAGAACTGTATGTCATGCTGACTTGGTTTGAAGTGACGTCCTGTGCTGATGCTTCATGAGTCACTTCCACTCTCCATGACAGACTGCAAACAGCTGCAAATTCTGTGTGCCTGTGTGTGTAAAGTTATATCTATAAATAACCCTACTCTGCAAACACACATACAGTAATGTATGTTCACATAAAACACTGCTTTCAAAACAGCACTAAACAAGGCTCAATTTAGCCAAGCATTACATTACATTACATTACATTTAGCTGATGCTTTTATCCAAAGCGACTTACATTAAGTGCATTCGACCAAGAAGATACAACTTGAAGAAAACAGAATCATACAAGTACATTAGGTTTCATAGAGCCAAACCATTTTAAGCAACCCGGTATCACGGCAAGACGTGAACATGTGACGATTTACCATGCTGGGAGACGTGAATATGTCACTGTTTCGTCCCTTCAAACGTGACCGTTACACGGTATTGTTAACATGGTCCAACCAGTGGAGAAATACCCGGAAGTGCCAAGGAAAGGCTCTACCGCGCCTATTGGTCGGTTTTTATTGTCAAAATTAGATGTTTTTAATTTATTTTTTAATCCTCACACTCGATTTCGAGGATTTTCTTGTTGCCCTAGCTGGTCGACACCTCTTTTAGCAGAAACAAAGGCTACATTCATGTATTAAATCGATGTTAATCCATGTGTGTGGATCAGAGACTGTGTGGATGTGGAATTAACGGATGTGACGTTATGCGATTGCGTTGCCAGGCAACTACAACCCTAATTATATTTTAAAACATGTTTAGAAGGCCTCACGAAATACTTTAATATAAATTCAAATGTAAATGTGAAGGGATGTGTGTAATGTGGTGAGATTTACATTATTCACCCACGGATCTATGGGTTGGGGGGGTATTGTTCCGCACGGACATTTTAGTTAACCGGACTCCATGGTGAAATCTAAAATAATGTACAAACTCTTCAACTACAACCCTAATTATATTTTAAAACATGTTTAGAAGGCCTCAAATGTTTGCCCACTGGACGGAGACATCTAAAGCCCTCCTGCGAGGTGAGGTGCCTCCAGTGTTCAGAGTGAGGAAGAGGAAGTTGGATGACATCACTGAGGTCAGATTTGTATTGCAATCTATTTCACTTAAGTTGTGTTTGTATCTACTTTAACACTAAAGCTTCAATTTCATTATTTGTTTCACCACTCTGTCTTTAAACATATATGTATTTTGTCAATATTTACTGCATTTATTCTTCCTCGTGGAATCAGTATTTAGGACGATCTTGGAGGACAGTCCTTAAACTAAAGAATATGTTGAAAATAGCATACTTTACTAAAGGTATGGTGGTTCCCCACACGGAAAGAAAGTATATGCTCATATATGTCAATATATGGCAAATATATGCTGAATATATGCTGCATATATGCCATATTCAGGTTCATATATGTGCATATATGTGGATTAATAGGAGATATATGTGTCATATATAGCTCATATATTTCCACATATATGCCAAAGTCAGGTTCATATATTTGCATATATCTCCTACATAATGCCTCATACAGATGAAGCACTTATTTTCAGACTCCAGCTTACCTGTTCCTGCCTACGACCTGCCAACGGCCAGTTTGGAGGAAGGTCAAGCCCTCCCACTATTTTCCAAGAGGGCGTTGCCAGATTTTCAATTTTAGGTTTTAACCAGGAGATGGCGCTTCATTCACAAATACAGAAATGATGTCGTACTGTGTCGTACACAGTGTAGTGGATAAAGCTGCTTGAAGAGCATTTTAACATTATATATTAAATAATCATAATAATAATGTAAATGTTTACATTACATTAAACCATGCATTTTGTAATGTCAGCATTTCATTTAGAAGAAAATTAGTTAGTTAGTTATTTTCATGTCGATGGACACTGAATAATATTTTTGAATAGAGGATTCATAATATTGTTTGCCGAGAACAAAATTAACGATCAAGCAGCATTTTAAATTCTAAATATCCCTGCAAATATAGCAATGACATTTCTGCTTCTATCTTTGCAAAACGAGTAAACAGTCACATTTGATCTTGATAAGGGATCAATGTGTGTAGTCTTTAATATTAAACATGATCGCTGGTAGATAGCCACAGAAGTCGTATCACAGTTTAATCTGAGCGGATCACTGTTTATCACAGCTCTCCACGCTGAAGACTTCTCCACGCTGCTTTCAAACTGTGAGTAAACAATGTGGTGTGTGTTAGTCGTATCTTGGCTCTCTGTTCGGTCAAATATTAAAGCTACATGTGCGCGTGCGTTTCGGAGAGTTTGTGTGTGTGTTCCTGCCAGTAATTAGTCGTGTCTCGGCTCGCTGTACGGCTAAATATTGAAGCTAAATTAGCAACTACATGTTAGCAACTACATGTCCCACAATGCATTTCGTTCTGTGACTTGCGCACTGAAGTCTTAATCTCAGCCGTATTTTTTAAATGCAGCCCGAGAGGAACATTACACATATCCACAGTATTTACTGTATATCTGTATAGTTCAATGTTCATTGACAATACATATTGAATTGTACTTTCTTCATTTGATTGGCAGTCAGTTGTTGATTACATGCAGACGTTGATAAAGC
>CALSBZ010000012.1:2479447-2495322 GCA_943591055.1 Gobionotothen gibberifrons | reverse complement strand
TCATCTTATAATTCAGTCTAGAGAATGCACCAGACAGCATCTAAGACATGCAAAAATCTAAATGTTCTAGGGGGAGGCCTCCCAAACCCTTCGTGCGTCATTTCGTCTGCACGCATTTTTCAGGGCAATCTCTATTGGGCTCAGGGCCATCTGTAAATTAGCTTAGATGGCCCACAGGGCACTGTCTGTATTTGAACTGTACTGTACTAGTACCTAAGCAGCCAGCTTGACATTATGACTTGCTTGTCTTTGTATTTTCATGTTTTTTTAAAGAAAAATGAACTTGCTTGCCGAAAGGACAGATCTGCTGGCATTAACAACGTCTCCTGCTGTGGAGAACACCCTCTCGCTAGGGACAGAGGTTGCAGATGCAGCTAGGTAGCGCTTTGCTAGCATGGCAACATAAGGATATTTATTTGGCGTTTGTAATAGCTTTGGCTCGGTCTGAACTTTTTGCGAGTGGTGGAGGCTTAAATGCTAGCGGGAGTTGGGTTTGCACTTCAGTCTTTTGTTCTTTTGGTACCGGTGATATTCACGTTCGGGTGATGCCTTTTCAAATGAGTGTGCAAGTTTGATGTATTGCCAGCCGCGTAACCAATTTTAGTTGAACAATGCCGACAAACAGCTTTGGTTCGGTCCACCTGTCTTTGTCCGTCATCCGTGTACGTAACTGCAAAACCAAAATGTTTCCAAACCGGAGACTTCAATGATGCTGGAGGATTTTCGAGCTCAACTTTATCTGCGTTCGCCATTTCGACAGTTCCTCAAATTACTGACTAAATTTGAACGCATCCCTGAGACCAGCTCTCATAGTATGCCTCTCGTCCAATGAAATGACTTGGTCGCTCTATGACGCGTTGAAATTGCACTGAACGCTGCGTTCCTGCAGCCCCGCCCAAAGCATGGGCTGCAGGAACATGCTACTCAAACGCTGCGACGCAGCACCTGAGATTACTTCCAACAAGTTTTTCACGTTCTCAATTTTTTACGTTTAACGTTATATTCGTTCGGTACACTTCGGTACACATGTGTACCGAACCGAAGGGCATGTACCGAATAATTTCGGTACGGGTACGTATACCGTTACACCCCTAGTTATTTAAGAAATGAATTATTAAGATTTAACATTGTGAGCTTGCATATCCATAGCCAAGAATACTGACTACAGCCCAGTGGAGAAGATTGATTAAATTGAAATGCATCTTGCAAATTGTAGTTATTTTCATATTCATGTCACATCTGCACTAAGACTTAGTGTTAAAGTCTCACCTGATTGTGATTCTTTATGCTACGGCCCAATTTATTTGAATTGTAAACCAATTTTGAACTTGACTGCACTTGCACAAATTGAAGCAGATTCACAGTGCTCAAAGAGAGAAAAAGTGTGGATTTTCCACATTTAGATCTGATGAATATGCAGATTAGCTGAGGCAAAACAACGAGAGGAGTGTTGCTTTGTTTTGTCTTTATTTTTCCATAAAAATCCTCTGCAGCATCCAATCTCTATTTATGTATTTATTTATTAGGGATGGGTATCGTCGTCTGAAATGTATCGATTCCGATTCTGCTTATCGATTCCCCATTTCGAGGTCAAACGTTTAGATAACAAAAATATCTTTATTCTTTTAAGCTTTAAAGGAAATGCGCCACAATTTGAAAATACACAGCTGGAAAAAATCTGCCACTTCCTTACAGAACCCCTCCTCCAACACACACGAACGCGCACATGACCAATGAGGGCACGAGATAAGTTTGTGCACAGATGGAAGGCTGACAGGCAGGTAGGCCATCCAGTTATTTTAGCCGGGCCGGCTAAAATGATTGGTCGTGCTTTTTACAGCGCTACGGCTTCCACAGATGACATTTTTTTATGGATTTTTTGTCAAAGCACTTAAGATATTCATTGCTATCGGGATGTTAAGAGCATTCCATGGAATATAACAAAAAGTGTATCTCGAGCCGGTTTCTCAAACTTGCCTACCCCACCTTTAACTGACATTTTTACAAATAAAAAAAAATACATGCAATACAAATGTATTACACAATAGCTGTGCTTTATTTTAACTGAGCTATGCCTGTGGCAAGCTATTAACTTGCCACAGGCATAGCACAGTGCCTTGTCCTTTTCTTTTTTAGTGTAGTGGAGCCACACTTTAGAGCGTTTACCGCGATCCATCTTTGGTGTTATGAAGTGACTGAGCTCGTGAACTGTCTACGGGAGGGCGGTGCCGGTCTGTGATTCTCCAGAACACACAGATGGCCGCCCCTGTATTCCACCGTCCCCGCGGCACCGCGGTGCAGACGGACCCGGTGGAATACAGGGTTTAGGAACCGTTAAGCAGAACCGGAATTGTGTATTTTCTATGGGTACCCGGTACCCAGCATTTTCTTATCGGTTCTCATTTGGAACCGAGTTTCGGTTCCCAACCCTATTATTTATACAGCACTGCTTTATTTTAAAGGCAATGTAACCTGGCTGACAGCATCGGTCCTTGGTCGGTGTCACCAAACGGGGCACAACAAAATATTCTGTACACGGTATTTTCATCGACCTTCATGACGTATGAGCACAAGGGAAATTAGACCCAGGGGAAGATATAAATATCTGTGAATTTTCCAGCCATTCATCGATCACTTCTCAGCCTTTTGTGCGCTTCTCTTCTCTGTCACAAACGACGACCTTTGAGCCTTTTGTGAAATATTCTGCATCATTTGGCACCCCGTTGTGTGGAGTGCAGAAACTTGGCGGTGCGTCAGCTCCGGTCCCTGATGACCGTGAGGTTCTCAGGGCTCTGATCTTGCTGACTGATTGAAGCTGCAGATCTGAGGCAGGTTGTGTCAGCGCGTGGGCTCAGATGGAGAAAGTCATTGTCAGGTGAAGACAGTTGTTACGAGGCATGGTGTGGCAGGACTGCAGAGTTTATTCGTATAGCTTCTTTTAGGCTGTATGTTGTTTCAGACCATGATGCTTGAGGAAATGTGCGCAAATGCTGTGTTAGGTGTGCTGTTTAAATGTAAGGCATGTCAAGTCGGGATGTCAAATCTCATTAAAAGTCTTGTGCACCACAATCGCAGTGCTTTACACTGTCTGAAAAGGAAATAACTTGTAGTCAAGGTAGGTGTCCTGTAGGAATCACTATAGTCAATATACAGTATAGTAGTCTTTATAAAATTCATATATTGAGTGTTTCATCTGCCGTTTTTGAGATACTGGGATTAAAATGCCCGACTTGGAGGTCGAAAAGTTTCAACAAAAGTAGAGTTTACTGTGTTGATGGTCAAAACCAAAAACATGGTTCAGCAGCAGAGAGGCCCCCAGAATGAAAAGGGCAAAGACGAGCAAAAGGTCACGAATAACAAGTGATGCAGAAGGCTAGAATGTAAAAGCTGAGACACAGACAATCTGGCAGGTAAACAAAGGTTGAATCCAGATTTCTCACCTGCAGACTAATTGTCTTAATAAGATAAATATTATGAAAACATGCTTCTTTCAATTTAATTTTTTATTTTATAGATGTGATGGTTTAAAAGTGCACATACAAAATGCATCGACACGGTTAAAATGTAATAAGAGAGGTTTTATTCACTGACATGAATTGTTCAATACAAGTCTGGCTAGCATTAGCTGCCTTTTTTAGAAGCCTTATTAAAGAGAAATATCTCGTTGTTCGATACAAATTGCCACTATAAATACAACAATATTTTGAACCATGTGAAAATATACTCCTAGGAAGATGCAGATGGACCAAACACTTGTAGTCTCTGTGAGGTAGAACTTTGTTTTAGGGATAAGGGTTACTTTAAGCTAGTTAAATAGAAGAACGTAGGCATCTTTTTTTTTACTATATTTACTGTGTTGTACCTGCACTGTAAAAACATGCATGTGACATAAAATAAAGAACATTCAATTGTGACAGTAAGTCTGTAGTTGTTGTTAAAGTTAATAATGCAAACCTTGTATCGGGTTCAAAGTAACATTATCCTCAACATTCTACTTAATCTACAATATTCCCTGTTGTTGGGCAGAATTAAGGCTTGTGTCTCTTATCAGAGGTCTATAAATGTTACTCGGCACTAAAATAAGACAATCTATTTTTGTTGTGCTTTTACTGTGTTTCTTTGAAGCCAGGCGTGTTAAAAGCTTTATTCCGGGGAAACATGCTTCACAGTGAATATACAGTTATATTTAGCTTGTTTGTGCTGTAAAGTGGGTCATTCCTCTCCCTCTTCTTCTTTCTGGCTCCATCTCACAAACTCTTTTTTCCCCACCCTTTCTCATTCTCACTTTCCATACCTCCCTACCACTTTTTTTCTCTTCATCCTCTTTTTTAAAATCCTCCCTCGCTCTCTGCAGCTGAGAAATGTTCAAAGCTGAGCACATTTGCGCCTGCTTGACACGGGACCAACCAATCACGGCTGATCGAGCCTCGGGGTTTCAGAGAGCAGTCTGTGAAGTTTGAGCACAGTTAACTTCTGATAGGATGTCAGGGTGAATTAAGAGCCCCACGAGGAGTCTCTCTGGCTGGATAACTTGTTACATGACTTCACTTTGTAAGTTAGCAATGAAGTCAGTCCTCTGCGTCCCTACAGTAGATGAGCTATCCTAATAAGCCTATAATACGAATAATTGTGTATATAACAATGTCAGAAGCTGTCGATTTAGGGTTTTAGGTAAGCATATATTTTTTACCGCGGAGTCATCCCCTAATTGTGCAGTTTTTTTCTAAGTGTCCTTTCTCAGTCAGTTCAGCCTGGTGAGATTCTTCTGTAGGCTATGTATGCAATAATGAGTGCACTTAAGCCAGTAATACTGAAAGGAACTTGACATGAATTCATCCAGATGTCATGTCTTGTTAGTAAGGGTTCATTACGTGTATATTACCAGGCTACTATTATGCAACTCCAGTATTCAACCCTTATTGGCCCAGACTAAAAGATAAGCCTTTCCCGACTTAGCCTCAGTATTTATTGTACCGACATGACTCGTAAATTAATCCTTTGATTTACAGTAAAACCCGGCAAGAAAAAGAATACGTGTATTTGGAAAAAATACATAAACCTTTTAATTTACTAGAATACTAGATGTTTTACAATCATTTTAGAGTGATATAAAACTAAATCGTTTTAATTCCAGTTTCTAAAACGTGAACATGTACTGTACAATGTTGACGGTTGGTAAAGGAGAGGAAAATAAAGACATCGATTTGGTATTAATTAAATTAGGGATTTATCTATTTTGTGATTACCCTTTTTTGACTAAACGGTTAATCGATTAATATATCAAATGCATAAGTTAAAAGGCCAAATGTCCTTTGGCAATGTTGACAAAACAGGAGAATAATTTGCGTGATTCATTGCAATATTTGATCGGTCCTTCTTACTATGCCCATGCTAGACCCTTATATACAGTATACTGGCTACACAAGTCTTGTCAACCTGCTGACAAACACAATTTTTTTCCTCCGACTATTATGTACTTTTGGCTAGGGCTGCTCGATTATGGCAAAAATCATAATCTCGATTATTTGTGTCAATGATTGTAATTGCGATTATTCATTGACTTTGAAAACATCAATTTATTGGAGAAAAAAGAATTTGAACAGTATGTTTTTAACAGTTGATTACCCTGAACTTTAAGTAAAATTCAACTGGAAAAAAAATAAAAAATAAAATAAATAATCGTTTTATTTCGATCACGTTGTTTTCGTAATCGTCGCAAGCCATAATCGTAATCGCGATTAAAATATGATTAATTGAGCAGCCCTACTTGTGGCCCACTAATGGAACATTTAGTGTAAAAAAATGTAACAAATTGTGTGCTTTTAGCAACCACAGAGCTGACCCACTGATTCACTGCTGTGAGCGTTACCTGAGATCACCTGGGCCTCATGAATCAAACCGCAGAGCCTCGTGAATTTTAAAAGCCATAACTCTATTAATGACTCCTGGTTCCTTCAGGGTAACACACTGATGCCCTACTTATCTCAGTGTTTGAAACAGAGACACCTAAACCCTGTGAGGCTAGAAGAGGAATACCTAGTTCACTTACATCATCACACACTCTCATTCCTCTAAGGCAGAAACACCCATTCTATCTGACACCTCAACTGCAGGTTGCTGCAACATGATGTTGAAGCACTGCCGAAACAAAGAAGCACTTGCATTTTACAGAGCCTTTCTCTCCGAGCACAACGTATTGTTAACCAGTTTAATTCTGTAGCTCCGTTTTTACACAAGGACTTTTCTCAGACAAAGACTATCGGTGAAGGTGCCATTGAGCAGCACAATTAAATCTGTATTGCTCCAATGAAGCTGTGCATAACAAGAAGGCGGTTAATGGCAGATTTAGGTGTTAATAAAAAGCTTTAATGAAGTAAAAATACAACATTTAGATTAGATTAGATTACTTTATTGTCATTACAAAAATGCAAGCACAGTGTAACGAAATGAAGGAGGGTCTAACCAGAGTGCAAAACAGTCAGTTATATACACAATCATCAGAAGTATGTACAAAATAAATGATGAAATAAAGGTAAATAGATGGGAAATGTATAAATAAGAATAAATACACAGATAATAATAAATACAGTGAATACAGAATTGTGCTTCAGCACAGCACACGACAACAACTAGGCAGTATGGGACAGCGTGGGGTTCATTGTCAGCAGTCTGACTGCTGAGGGGAAGAAGCTGTACTTAGTCCTGTTAGTTTTACCCGGGAGGCTGCGGTAGCGTGTCCCAGAGCGGGTGCCATGTAGGGGGATAAACAGTGTATGGTTGGGGTGGGAGGAGTCTCTGATGATGTTTCGTGCCCTTCGCAGGCACCGCTTTTCATAGACCGAGGCTATGGAGGGGAGTGGCATCTTGATGATGCGTTGTGCGATCTTCACCACCCTCTGCAGTGATTTATTTTCCTTGACCGTACAGTTACCGTACCATACTGATATGCAGGTGGAGAGGATGCTCTCGATGGTGCAACGGTAGAAGTTCATTTGCACCTGGGAGGATAGGTGGAGTTTTGCCAGTTTCCTCAGGAAGAAGATGCGCTTGTAGAGCTTATATAATAGAATTACCATCACAAAACATTTATTTTTGAATGATTGTTAGGGCTTTGTATATGGTAAATCTTTATAGCTTTTCAGAATCGAAGATGTTGTTTTACAAAATAGTTTTTTTTCATTCAAGCAAATGTAACCATTTCTCCAATGTTAAATCTTCTTAACCAAAGCCGCTTTAAATGAGCTTTAGCCATAATAAGATGTAACATAAGCAATATTCTGACAGGAATGATGTCATTGAGGTTTAATTTAGCAAGATTATAAATGCCAGCTTTTGGCACACACTTTATAAAACTCATTGATATTCACATATACTGTAAAAACATATTGAGTTTCATACCCAGCGTTAATCATACGAGTGGCGTCCTCTCCAAAGTGTGTGCTCTTTAGTGAATTCATCACAAGACTAGGGCTTGGAAAAAGAATCAGCATGAGAGAAGAGATCCTCTATACATCTTCCTCCTGAATTTAATCTCAAACCCTTCCTAACATCCCATACTGCAGGCGACGTCCTTCTCTCTGTCTCTCTACCCTTCAAAGATATTCTAATTATTACTTTAGTAAGCGTGTAACAAGGATCTGACAATGTCTTCTGTCCTCAACTGATGGAGACACTCTTTCCTCAGGGTAACACCCTCTCCTCACCCATTCACACACTCTCAGCACATTTCTCTCCTCCTTTAGAGAGCAGGGGATGGACTCTTTTAACACCCCATGTAGATTTGGTAGGTTTGCTCACTTTTTGAAATCAGCTTGTGTGAGAATCAGGCCGCGTTAGAAAGGCATTTCTACAAGCAGGGATGTGTTCAAGTGCATGTTAATCACTATGGATGCATGCACGAGTGTGTGCGAGCTGATTGGACGGAGATGACAGGTGGAGGAAGCTGACCAGCTGAGAAATATGCGCCATTCATTCCCTGAACTGCGTCGTTATTTTCAGTGTTGGGGCGATTTTTTTATTCAGCTCCAAGCAACTGTTAACAGCTGAATGGATGACTGAAATGTCACTTTGCTCACATTCTGCCAGATTTGGTGCCAGACCACATCTTCAAATCCAAAAAGAGCATCTGTTTGGCTCAGTTTGGTTAGGGGAAGAAAGAGCCCATGTTCTTTCTGTCCTGTGTGCATGCCTATTAGAGGATTTTGAATGGTATGACCTTTTTTGCTAAACATGGAAGCAGGTAAAAGGTCTCATGGCTGCAGTGCAGAGTTGGTATAAACTCATCTGGCCCTGCCTGCCTTCTCAAGGCTTTGTTTCTGGGTCACACAGCTGATTCTATTCACAGACAATTCATTCGGCTGCGCTTTGAGAGTCAGCCAAAGAGAAAGAGATCACTATGAGCCTGAGCGCCCACACAGAGCAAACTTCACTTTTGATTATGGACCCACTACTGGTTTCACTTTGAACCAGCCTTGGCTGTGTACCACAGGCTCTGGGGTTAGCACACAGTTAGCACATGAAAACATCATTTGGCTTTTTCCATTACCTTGGTTCCAAACGTGCATTTGTTTCAGATGAGTTTCTGCACATTTATGGGGAAGTAAGGAGAATAAATAGCCCACATAATTACATATTATTCCCCCCTTTACACTCTATTAAATATAGTAAGTGTTCAGTAAGAATAACTCATTTTGACATCGAGTCATCTGACTTGCTGAACCCTCAGCTACATTTTGTAAGTATACATGTCAGGCTGCAACTGAGTTACAATACTGTTGCAGTGATTAGGAAGTACACAGGTCCTTCAGAAATGTTTTGTCCTCAATGTAATAATTCACCTTTAATGACTTAAATCTGAATCCATGTTATTGGAATATTGACATGTATTCAGTTATATTTTCAGTCAATGCTTTTGATTTGTTTGGTGTATTGTGGTAAGTGTTCAAAAGTTACACTTTTTTCTGCACTGCTTGGCCGGTTCATGTTATTAAGGAACTTTTTCATTGTATTTCATGAATTACTGCTGCCAGCTACTACTACTAGTTAGCATCATTTGCTGGGTGTTCGGAAAAATGGCAAATAAATAATTTAAAACAATATAAAATATACACCTCCTAAGCTTTTATGCTATCAGATCAGTTGGATGTGCATTTCCATGTTTGCAATTTAAAGAAGTTTTCATACAAATAAAAGATCAGGCGTGTATTTGAAAAGCTTCCACCAACAACGATGTAGAGTTTTATTTTTAGGCCTCCATTTACCCTTTTAACATCTCAGCAGTGGCCAAATGAAAGTTTATTAAAACCTCCATATTCAATATTCTTTGTGTGGGAGCTTAGCACACAAAGTGAAATGTTGCAAGAGCAAAATGATTAAGCAGTATATCCTGATTACATGCTCCTCTCTCACAGACGTACACAATGTTCTTGTGACTGGTTTTGTAATTGCTCCTTGTTCCAAACCCTGTACAGTAATTAAGAGATGGAGTCATGTAAGATTAATCCAATTCTTTATTAATCCTCCCCTCAGTAATGGGAATTCATTTGGCTGGACATGGATGCCGCTATTCTTAACATCTCCATTCATTTTCTCCCCTCATTCGCCCTCTGTTTTACTGATCTCATTGAGAGAATAAACCCCTTCCTCATCTATCTCTCTTCCCTCGCCATGCTTGCATGTCAGGGAGGAGAGAGGGACAAATGTAATGGTGCTATTTATAGTAACTGTTTCCGTTTTTAAAAAGAAAAAGCATTTCAGTATCCCACCCACCCGTTCTGTCCTTCCTCTGTGTGCCTCCACTTACTTTACCCCTATCATCTTCTTCTCACCCATCCATCTTCCTCTCCCTCTGCTGGCGCCATTGTTTAGTTGCTATCGGCAGAGGATGTATAATTCATTTCTCCTCCGGAGTTGTTGCACACCAGTCATGAATTGAGTGAGGGGAAGGAGTGAGCTGGGAGGAGAGGAGGAATGAATAAAGAGGCAGGGAGAGGGAGCAACGCTTCGTGCTGCGCATCTCAAGTTGGCTTTGTTTTAAACACAGCCAGCTCATGTTTATTATCTCCGTTTTACTGGGGGCGCCTCGGGACCTTGTTTTCTTATCAGAGATCAGAACAGAGCAGGTCATCTCTGCTGTGTTTGTGATGTGGCTTTATAATGTTAATCACAATTAAACCTTTTAGTCAGTTTCTTAGCATAGTTATAGTGTCATTGAAAACAATCTCTCATGGTGTGCTCATTCATTAATTATATCCTTTCCAGCTCGCTGAGACAAAACACAAGTAATAAGACTCTGGCAGAATAAGTATTCAGACCTTATCCTGGAATAAAAGTACCAGTGGAACACTATGGAAACACCCTGCTAAGTAAAAGTACATTCACACCTTCAGTAGGGATGTCCCGATCACCTTTTTTTGCTCCCGATCCGATTCCGATCATTTGATTTTGACAATCTGCCGATACCGATTTTTCCCGATCCGATCTTTATGCAATGCATTAATAGGAAAAAAAGGAAAAAAGCATTCAAGTTGTCCCTTAAGGTTATTTTTTTATTTAAATGACAGTACCCAACTACCCATTCTATCCAACATGGATATAGCTTCTTTTTTTCACAGCAGCATTGGATCAGTTCAGTTGTGCAGCATTGGATCAGTTCAGTTGTGCAGCATTGGATCAAAACAAAATAAAGCTTATCAGTGCTCGTTAGCTTACTGCTACTATTAGACACTGCGCCCACTCTGTTGCCAGATTTGAGAGAAATAAGCAACCAGGTCTCTGAAAACAAGCCCCAAAGAAGCAACACATACATGATGTTGTGTAATTTGAAACCAAAACTAAGGCCTCAGGATGACTTTAAGACTTGAACATGGTCATTTTTGTTTTGTAACATTTAAAAAATAAAAATCCCGATCCCCGATTTTTTTCTCCTGATTCCGATCTTTTGAAAATCACGTGATCGGCTCCGATCACATGATTGGATCGGGACATCTCTATTCAGTACAGTATAGCATTATAAAAATGTACTTATGGTTTCTAAGTGAAAGTATTCATTATGTATAAATAAGGTATAGGTAGGACAATGTGTGATCGTTCAATTAAATAGTGTACTGTTGTGATTAAATCATAATAGAGATTTCAGGATACATACCGACTCAAATTTGTCAGAAACTCTGATGTATAATTATACTTTTGTTTTTACATCGCACTATATGTTGTCTCTTAATATATTGAAACATGTTTCCTTTTATTCTCTTGATTTTTCCGTAGCACTTATGTTCATAATTAAATGAGAAGAAATATTCAGTACATTTTTTGTCGTTCATTTAATTATTTATATAATGAATGCAGTTTAGTAAAAAGTGCAATATTGGAGTAATAATAATTGAAGTGGAAGTATAGAGTACACTTGATAAATAAAAGTACCTTAAAATTGTACTTAGGTCCAGTCCTTGGGCAAATGTCCAATGTTGTTTTTCTATTTGTTGGCATTGCTTGAGAGGCATAAATCCCATCATCTCCTATGGGTGATCCACCAGAAAGCTGTGCAGGGTGCAGTGCTCTCTGACACCGTCTATAACAAACTCCCGTGTCCTCAGAATAATCAGTGGAAGTGTAGAGAAGAGAAACATTTTCAATACCATCCTGACAGTAAGGTGTGATTTAGGGTCGTGGGGGAGGACGTTTCCCGGAGAGTTTTTGCTTTCCATAAATGCGGCTTGCGGTGCATTAGGTCACTGAATCATATACTGCTTTGATTCTCAAATGGCATGTCATGGAGGAGGGCAGGAGCACATTCACTCCTGTCAAATAGATATCAGCACAGATGATGTTGTTGTTGTCTTGTCCCAATCATTGAGAGTTTTTCTAATTGCTTGATGACAGCGGCCTGAAAGAAGTAATTTGTGGTTTTCCAGGGTTTGTTTGGCTGTCAGCTTTGCTTATTTATTTAGCCAACAGCAATTTGTCTGGTTGAATCATTTGTTTATCTTTGGTTTATCCCATTTATGCGTCAAACTTCACTTTTGTTTCTCGTTACAGACCATTTATGTCTCAATTTGTTCTCACTCTCTTTAGAGCATTCAGAAAAGCATATTTGGAATCGATCTCTACAGCTAGGATGGGAAATGTATTTTAGAAACATTTAACAGTAACATGTGTTGAACTTTTCTTTGCCATCTTCCTCACTAGATTAAGCAATTTGGAGCCAGTGCTGCTTGCAACTGCCAGTTGAAAAGATCTGGCAACCCTTTCCTGGGTTTTTTGGTTAAATAATTACAAAAATCTACTACTCAAGCTTTAATCAGTAAGCAGATTGTAGGATGTCAAACAGCATATTTCTATCACTTGTTTTTTCCTGTTTTTGTCACTGCTACTGTAGCTGTCACTTCTGTGCCCACAATCCTAAACTAGACTAAAATAGAGCCTGAGCCTGACGCCTCCTTCGAAAACAACACTTAACTTAAAAGAATCACTTGATGGCGGAAATGGCAAAGTAATGACATTTACATGGAGAAATGTCTGCCCTGCCGATATGTGACTTTAGTCCTTCATCTCCTAAAATGTCCAGTCTAACACACAGCCTTCACTGAAGCACAATCATCCTCCCCTTGAGAACTGATTTGGTGGTTTTAGAGGATGTATCTGTGTTCAATTCATCTGCCAGAGATCTGAACTCGACTGAAAATGTGTCAGAAAAAGCTAGGCTAACATTTATTTAGAGCTGTAAAATGGTTGATCTCTCACCAAGGCCCAGCTTTGTATCTGCAATTGTGTTTTTATTCCAGCAAAACACAGCAGTGATCAATTTCACTGTCTATTGCATGCTTAATAATCAATCATGTGTTTCAACTGAAACAGTTCTGTCTCTTGGGTTGTCAATGGTTATGTTTAACATCAACAAAATATCTACAAACATTTAATTGTTGATGCTTTGTAAAGCCATTGTTCTCTAAAATCCATCCCAATTCCATAATTCTGGGTTTGGAATAAACCTAATGTTTAAAACGGTATGCAAACTAAATTCACTTGATTTTTCAAGGTGCTATGTTATTGACAAACTGCACAACAGGAATAGAGAGACTCCTCACATCTGGAATTCTAGAGAGTAGTGAGACAGCTCCATAAATATCAATAAAAGCACACTTTTGGAAAACAGCTTAGCTTTCTCTTTGTTAAAAGCAAGACCACATAGCTTGTGCTGAAGAGCAGCCTCGAAGGAAAGAAAGGATGAGGATGAATGATACATGTGGCTTTACAGTAGCAGAGCAGAGGAAAGTAAAAAAGCCAGCAAACTGACATAGATACTACTATCTTAGGTCTGCGAGCAATAGCTAACGTGAACAACCAGTAGCTACTGGAAACACCAAAGTAAGACTAAAGCAGTATAACTCCTGAGTGTATTTAACAAACTAATGTTTTTTTTGTCTCATTAAGTCAACGCTTTATGTTACCAGAATACTTTTTTAAACAAAAACATTTGCCTAAAGTTTCAATATTTGAATTTGGCAGAAGGCTTCACACTTTAAATGAGTATCTATTAGAACAGGACTTATCTTTATTTTATTGGTGTGATTTGATGGCAAGTACATTGCTTTCTTGTGTATTAGCTGCAAAGACGCTATACTATTTTACATTCTCTTTGTCTGTGGTCTAAGTGTATAATCTTGCATTGAAACCATAGACTGTATTTATAGATTGAAACTCTACTTCATGTATCACTATCTGCCACCATCTAGTGGACTTTTATCAGTACAGCACTCAATGTGGGAGGACCTGTTGTGATTTAACATCCTCTCAGATGGTAATATAATCAGTAGAGTTTGGACATTATGTAATATAGCAGCTGGAAGTCACCTTAAATAATAAATCCTATTGCAGTGTATTTTGGATACTATTAAGCAGTTCATATAGTGATGAAGTGGTCGCCAAAAGTACTAAAACGTATTTATATTAAGCAGGTCCACAATGAAATACAACTTTAATCCATGACAGTAAATATAACCTTAGTCGTAGCTCATTCCTTTTTCCCCCTTTTTCCCACACAGCTGTTCACTGCAACCTGAGCCAGAATGGCATTGACCACCAGATGTGCCCGGAGGACATGACGTCACAGCCGGAGGAAGAGGAGGAGTCGGTGGACGCAGGGTCTCTGCTGCTTGACGACGACAGCCCGAGCTACCAGGACGTCAGCCCCCTCATGTACCAGCGCCGCGCGCCGCCACAGCGCTCCGTCTCCGAGTCTGAGCTGTCACGGGTAAGTGGCGTTACGAGAGATAGCTTCCGTGGAAATCCCTGGTGTATACCTCATTTTACTATAGTCTCTATTTTGGTTTCACTGTATGTTTGTAGAACATTAAGAGGGATGTTATTAGGGATTGAGCAACCCAGCAGTATAAAGTAGTTGGTCCCACCAGATGCAAATCATTCATGCAATAAAAAGTTAACTTATTTTTCATTCTTCCTTCATTTTGTTAACAACCCTTTTTCTCCCATAACACAGCACTTTTGGCACCTAAATGTTGCAAGGCCAGAATCCAACCGAACTGTGATCTGTGAACAGACAGACTTGAAATATGATGCAGTTAGCATTGTCATTGTATGTTCCAGTAGTGCTGATGTTGGCATTTAGTTCAAAACACAGCTTAGCGTTTACCTCGTACCCTGGAAATAGCCGTTTATAATCAGAAAATTCACAAAATATTTTTTATATTTTGAGAGTTCTGCTTGCACTGTGCTGTTAATTTCCTTTCCTTGGTACTAAATTGATTGTATGTGTGATCAAGTAACAGTCAAACATCCTGCTTGCTACACAAAACAAATCAACCACCCTCTTAATAATATACCCCCATGTTCCACACATCTACCCCTTCAGTACAAACAAATATTTTAACAGAGAATAAAACAGGAAAGACTCTTCCTCTGTGTTTCTGATAATAGATCAGGGCATCCATCATGCAGAATAAATGTCTTACTTCCTCTCCAGAAATAGGCCGTGCGATTAGGACTCTAGGAGGATATGTGAGGAATCGCTTCTTCCGCATGCATGCATGCACACACACACAAACACACACGCATATTTGTGTTCTCTTTTCTCTGTGTGGTATCTGCGATAATCAGCTGTCAATCAAAGCAGTCAGACATAGTCCTCTGCCCGCATGGACTTTTGGAAATACCAGACTGACAGCAAGGCCTCGGTTCAATTAGTGCACGCAAACACACACACACATGCTTTGTATTGTGCTTTGACTGTAAATTATTTCAGAGTTTCCGAATAGCTGTAACATTTATCCATGCTTCGTAGTCTTTGCAGGTATCATCATGTCATTATATATCATGGCATCGTTCCTAATTATAGCTGAGTTGCATTATAAACCTGGAGGAGGTACTGCATTGTTATAATTGACCTGACTAAGCTCTTTGTCTCATTTTGGTGTCTCTTGATTCCACTTAAGAATAAGTGTTTCTCTTTGGGGGAAATCCAATAGATCAAGTACATAAAGACTATTGGTACATACAGTAGAATGGCAATATATTTTAACACAGCCAGGGGCCACATATTATTTATAAATACTGAAAGTGGACCTATCATGCAAAATGCACTTTTGTACGTCTTTTATACATGAATATGTGTCTCCGGTGTGTCAGGGAACTCACCAAGTGTCAGAAAACACAACCGTCTCTCTTTTCCTCCATTCCCAAATCTCTAAAAACGGGGCTTCAACAGAGCTTATACAGACTGATCCAGATTTGAAAATAGTGTGACGTCAGTGACGAGGAGCTCCGTCTATATGGCCAACTCTCCACCAATCAGGGGAATGAGAGGTTGCCGTGGCATGGTAACAGCATGGTAACAGCATGGTAACAGCATGGTAACAGCA